>JAXQQM020075854.1:0-13219 GCA_034641835.2 Pinus albicaulis | reverse complement strand
TGCACGAAATATGAAGTATCCAGTCACCTTGAGATCTTATAATTTATAGGGTGCTAACAGGTTCCTAAACAAATGTGACTTTCTTCTTGTATGAGCTCTCCATAGGTGGTTGTCCGAGGCTTGGTGACACCAGTCAAATGACTGTCCACCAGTCCGAGGTGATTCCCACAAGACTTTGTGACAGGTCACTGTAATCCAAAATTTGTAGTTCTAGAGGTCTGTAATGAGCTTCAGAAATCTGTAATATAGTCAGAGCTTGATAAGGTCTGTCTCAGGTCCAAGGCTACTTATATTTCTGTCCAAGCATGAGGAGCCTTAACACTGGGCTGGAACACAAGTCCGAGACTGTAAGTATCCTTTCTGTTTGAGCTATAGAGATGGCCCAACATAGATCTGAGGGTTGGTTCCACAGGTCCGAGACTTAGTTCCAGGGGTTTGAGCTACTGTGGTTATACCCAACAGGTCCAAGGTAAGGTTTTAATTTGGACACCTAAAGAGAGCCGAGTTATGGGGGGTGTAAGAGTAACCCACAACTTCAATAGTCCGTGCTCACTGGTCTTCTTCAGGTCCGAGGTCCTTAGGATATTTTAATCACAGATTTAACCCACACAGTTAAGTTTTTAACTCCTCCTCGACCTCCTTAGTTCACGAGGTGTGAACAACACTTCCTTTCTGAACTGTATTTATGTGATTTTCCACCAAACTGAATGAGCTAAATGATGTGCCACAGACTTATATTTATAGTTGATAGTGTGTTCTGAACAATCACGTCTCTTCAAAAGAGCCGACATGACCATGGGCCGACCTGTATGTTTTAAATATTTAAGTCAACCTTTTGTGAGCTGTCTTTGCTGGAATATTGGCACGTAGCCTAATACCAACACCTTCCATTTTTCTTCAGCCTAGGGACACCGAGGAAACCTTTTTGCACTGACACCATTATAATAAAAATTATTCATTATTATCTGAGTAGCTAGAGCAACTAAGGACTACATTATCTCCATACCTAGGTGTCAAGTTTATAAGCATTTTCAAACTCTTTCTTTTTCAGAGAATCAAGCTTTTGTGACTCAATTCAAACAACATCCATACCATTTTCACCAATACAATGTTTTAGGGTATCATTGTTATAGACCTAGGATTCCTTTCATAAGTGATCATTCAATATTTGGAATGCTTCAATGATTTTAGGGCTTTGTTATCTCTTTTTTTTTATTCATCATTAGACTAGGGCATCATACTAAGCATGGCATCATAAGGTTTCATGGTCACCTTTCATTATGCCACTAATTGCATATAAGACTTCTAGGGCATATTAAGGCATCACTTTATTTAGGGTTTCACACCTTAGGATTTGTTTCAACACAACTAGGGTTTTTCTAGTGTTAGGGTTTGCATAAGGAGAGTCTTTCATGAGATTAGGGCAACATAACCAAAGGGTAGTTCATGCATCACAAGGATATTTGCCATCACAAATAATTCCATATTGACATCATTGACAACCTTGACCAACAATATCTCTCCTGGAGGTATGGCTACAAACATTGCAAACTCTTCCTCCAACTTGGAGGACAACTTGTCTATCTCAGCAGACGTTGCCGCCTGGTCTTGCTTCTCCTGCTTGTCCTTCTTCCTGAGAGGATACTGCGTATTGTAGTGGCCAATATCGCCACATCTGAAGCACTTGAACTTAGACAAGTCCTTCTTCTTCTTCTTCTCCCCCTGCCCCTGACTGGAACCCTTCGATGCTAGGGTCACATTCTCCTCTTCCTTCTCACTCTTCACGCCCTTGGTGTTACTTCCGTTGATGGTGCTCTTTATTAGAGCTTGCCTCAACTCCTCCTGCTGTAGGCTGACCAACATCCTGTCCCAACTAGGCAAAGTGTCTCTGCCCAATATACTTTGGACAAACACCTGCTAATCCTCTGAGACACTGTTCAGTGCCAACCGTGCAATCTTTGTGGGTTGGGGTGCCTACCCAACAACTGATAAATGGTCTCGGACCCCCTGAATCCTTGTGAGGAAGCAATCTATCCCCTCACCCTTCTACATCCTGATGCTTCTTAGTTTCTCATGGAGAAACATCTTCCGTTGCTCAGAAGAACTCTAATATAACATGGAGAAACCATCCCACATCTCCTTGGCAGTACCTTTGCCAGCTATATGTGAGACTATATGATCTCGAACTCCAACCAAGATCATTCACTTCGCCTTTTCCATTTCCTTTTTGTACTCCTTGAGCTAATCAACATCCTCGGGTATTGCTACCACATTCGTTGCATAGGTCTTCATACCATGCTCATCAAGGATAAAAGACATTATGGCCTTTCAAATGACATAGTTGGAGGCACTATCCAATCTGTCTTGATCTTTGAGCCCAACTGTGGCCATCTCGAATTTGATCTGAAAACTCCCTCTTTCCCTCTGCTTGGCTGTTGGATCTGCTACTCCCACTCAAAATATCCGTTCATAGCTACTGCCAATTTGTGTTGATTTTGTAGCATTGGAAAGTGTTTCAAGTCTCATTTTTTGTGAGGAGGCTTGGACATCAGTATGACAAAGAACTCATAAGCCGTTTGTGGAAATTCCACTCAGTTCATGTTTTATTAAAATAATTAATTATTTTAATGTGATCCCCAAGTGTAAACTTAGGGAAATTAAATAATTAAAGGGTATTAATTAAACAATGTGTGAATCTTCTAGAAAACGAAGATCAAGTCATGTTTTAATCTTAGCCATTGATTAGAGATCTAATCTGGGCCGTTGATTCATCAACGAGAAGATTATAAGAGAAGGCTTGAGGGTCATTTGGAAAGCAAGCTGGGCACACACTCAGTACCCGAAGGAAATCGATTTTGAAGGAATGGAATTCGATTTCAGAGGGAGAGATTGTAGAGGCAGAAGAAGGAAAGGGAAGTTAGTAGAGGCAAAGAAAGGTAGGAGGAGGACGTAGAGGGGGCAGTGCTGAGCAGCAACACTGAGTCCCTACGCAGAGTGACGCAGTCCAGCGCAGGGACTGCGCCGAAGACCACGCAGAGTGACGCAAAGGGAGCTAGGGTATCTCCCGGGTGTCAGAAAATCTCCCGAAGGATTCGGGAAATTTATCTCAGGTATATTCTAGAAGTTTGCACGTCAAATTCTTGTAAATGATATTCCTTGCTAAAGAATAATACAAACCCTCATCTGCTGCACCGGTTTTCCCGCATTGGGTTTTTCCGGGGACAAATGTCCAAAAATAACTGTGTTCATGTGATTTTTTCTGTTGTGTTATATGCGTTATGTTCTATTTTTTGCTTATGGTTAAGTGAATACCGCGGTTGTGTTTATTTTAGAATTTACTAGAAGAATCTGTAAATAACTTATCATAAAATAAGTAGGTGAAATAAATCAATCATTGCAGTAGTATTTCAGATTGAAAATTTCACATGGTATCTAAGCAAAAGGCGAGTAACAGAAGAGGAGGTGTTGCAATGGAACGAAGGTCCGACAGTGATGCATCATCAGCTCGTAAGGGTTCATGCAGTCCTCCAGAACGCATGGAGGAACAGAGGGATCATGACGTTTCAGTTTTGGCATCCAAACGAGAAGAGGATTTTTCTTGTGTGTCAAGCGTGGCCTCTCCAGAAATCTGGTATATTGACAGTGGAGCATCTGCTCACATGACGTAGCAGATGAATTTTCAAATCACTATGGGAAACAAGGCAAAATGTACCCCTATTGGAAGAGGCACCATAATATTTCAAATAGAAGCTGGCAACAAGCTTTTGGCCACCAACGTACTGCATGTACCAGGATTGGGGATGAACTTGCTCTCAGTGTCTCAACCTCAGAACAAGGGTTACGATGTATACTTTATTGGCAACAAAGTTTATGTCAAACACCCGAGTTGGAAAAAGAAGGCACAAATTGGAGTAAGGAGCCATAAACTGTACAAGTTACAGCTCGAGTCCCCAATGGCACTGATAGGCAATATTGATGAAAGAGATTTGAATGAATTATGGCATAGAAGAATGGGGCATCTACATCATGGAGCCTTGAGAATTCTCAAGAAGACTGTCACGGGAGCTCCAGAACTTAGCACCAAGCGAGACAATGTCTGCAGGGGGTGCGTATTAGGGAAGTATGCCAAGGCAACATATCCAAAAAGAAGCAATAGGGCAAAGAGTGTGTTGGGATTGATACACTTAGACATCTGCAAACCAATGTCCACGAATGCTCTCAGTGGTGCAAGGTATTTTGTCACCTTTATCGATGACCATTCCAGAAAGACATGGATCTACTTTCTAAAGACCAAAGACGAGGTCTTTGAGCGATTCAAAGAGTTCAAGTCTCTGGTAGCGAATCTAACTGGAAAGCGGATCAAGACGTTGCGATCAGACAATGGTGGAGAGTACATTGACAAGACTTCAGAAGGTTCTGTGCAAAGGAAGGCATCAAGAGAGAATCGACTGCTCCATATAATTCGGAGCAGAATGGGGTCGCAGAGGGGAAGAACATGACTATCGTGGAAGCTGCGAGGGCAACGCTGTATGATCAAGACATGCCCAAATTTCTGTGTGCTGAAGCTTGTAATACAGCCGTGTATGTACAGAATATGGTTCCTCATAACGCATTGGGAAAGGTTACTCTTGAGAGTGTGTTCACTGGCAGCAAGCTTGAAGTGAGCCACTTTAGGATATTTGGCAGTGTAGCGTACTGTCATGTACCAGATGAGAAGAGGAAGAAGTTGGATTAGACTGCTGAAAAAGGGTACCTTGTGGGATATAGCAAGAATGCGAAGGCTTACCGCATTTTATATTCCCGAGAGTAGGAAGATAGTGGTGAGATGGGATGTGAAGTTCATGGAGGAGAGAGCTTTCAAAAGGTCCCGAGAAATGTCTTCAGCTACGCAGTTTCAGGAGGATTCGTTGGTCCAGCTACAACGACCTACGAATGATGGCTTTAGTGCCTCTCCAAGGCACAAGGATCCTAAGGAAAGTCTTTCCGAGGAAGTGCAAGAAGGAGAGCAGGTGAATCCACCTACCACCAATGGAAGAACGGGCAGAGAACTACAACATACTCTGAGGGATGCAAAAGAGTTTGTTGGAGCTCCTAGAAATGAGAAGAGGGAACGCAGGCAGCCAGATAGGTACTAGGCATTGGTAGCATTGGTTGGAGTACCCTCTAGTTTTCAGGAGGCAACTCAGCATCAGGTGTGGGTGGATGCTCTATGGTGGAGGAGTACAGCTCCATCATGACTAATGATATCTGGGAAGTAGTTCCTAGACCTCCAAACAGGTCAGTTGTAGGTTCGAGATGGATCTACAAGATTAAGTATGCTACAGATGGCAGCATAGAGAAATTCAAAGACAGGTTTGTGGCTAAGGGGTACGCATGGAAGGACGGGATCAACTATGAAGAAACCTTCGCCCCTGTAGCTCGGTATACTTCAATCAGATCCGTCATTTCTCTTGCAGCGCAAATGGATGTCAAGACTGCGTTCTTGAATGGGGTGATAGAAGAGGAAGTGTACATAGAACAACCAGAGGGCTTTGAGACGCATGAGAAGAAAGCTCATCTGTGCAGGTTTAAGAAAACCTTGTACGGACTAAAGCACGCCCCTAGAGCTTGGTATGGGCAAATTGATAGCTACTTGTAGAAGATGGGAGTTGTCAAGAGTGACGCAGATCCCAACCTCTACTATTTGAGAGTAGGGGATGAGCCTCTGATGTTGGTGTTATATTTAGATGATCTGTTTTTAACTGGACCATCTAGGCTCATCAAAGACTGCAAGGAAAATCTTGCTACAGAATTCGACATGAAGGATCTAGGGCGGATGCACTATTTTCTGGGGTTGGAGGTTTGGCAGCAGAAGGGAGAAATCTTCCTTGGGCAAGGAAAATATACTACAGAGATTCTGAAGAGATTTCAGATGGAGGACTGTAGACTCATGGCTACGCCAATGATCACAAACTGGAAGAAAATCGACACGTTCGAGGATGATGAGGCTGATCCTACCTTGTATAGGCAGCTCATAGGATCATTGGTGTACCTGGTCAACACTAGGCCAGACATCTGTTATGCTGTGAATACCCTCAGTCAGTTCATGGTAGAACCAAGGAGGGCTCACTGGGCAACAACCAAACATGTTCTTAGATACTTGAAGGGGACAATCAAGTTTGGATTGAGGTACACCAAGGGCAATGAAATCCAGTTGAGTGGGTTCATTGATGTAGACTGGGCTGGAAGTCCAGTAGATTGGAAAAGTACCAGTGGAAACTGTTTAGGAAACAGAAATCCGTGGCGCTGAGCTCAGCCGAGGCTGAATATATGGTATCTAGCACCCCTTCGTGTGAGGCCATATGGCTTCGTAAGTTGCTCATGAACTTACTCAAGAAGAGGATGGAACCGACCAAAATTTTGTGTGATAATCAGAGTTGCATCAAGCTCTCTGAGAATCTTGTGTTTCATGATCGGTCGAAGCACATTGACATCAAGTGCCACTTCATCAGAGACTATGTCTAATGGGGAGCTCTCCAGTTGAAGTACATTCCTACATGGGAACAGGTGGCAGATATCCTCATGAAAGCTCTGGGTAAGATTAAGTTTACTTACTTCAGAGAAAAGATGGGGATGGTCAAGAACTCATTCCAGTATAGGAATGGATGGGCTTGAAATTCAGATGGAGATGCAACGGATGAGGCAGTGATAGAGATGATGTCATGGGCAACAATACCGAGGGTTGCAAAGGAGGGGCAGTAGCCGAGACATCAGCAACGTAGTAGATGCTTCAGGTCAGAGTAGATGCAGTTGGTATTTTGCTTGAACACTTTACTCGCTAAGAGGGATTGTTGATTTTGTAGCATTGGAAAGTGTTCCTAGTCTCATTTTTTGTGAGGAGGCTTGGACATCAGTATTCCAAAGAACCCAAAAATCGTTTGTGGAAATTCCACTCAGATCATGTTTTATTAAAATAATTAATTATTTTAATGTGATCCCTAATTCTAAACTTAGGGAAATTAAATAATTAAAGGGTATTAATAAAATTGAGTGTGAATCTTCTAGAAAACGAAGATCAAGTCATGTTTTAATCTTAGCCATTGATTAGAGATCTAATCTGGGCCGTTGATTCATCAACGAGAAGATTATAAGAGAAGGCTTGAGGATCATTTGGAAAGCAAGTCGAGCACACACTCAGTACCCGAAGGAAATCGATTCTGAAGGAATAGAATTCGATTTCTGAGGGATAGGTTCTAGTGGCAGAGTTGCAGAGGCAAAAGAAGGAAGGGTAAGTCAATAGAGGCAAAGAAAGGTAGGAGGACGCAGAGGGGGCAGTGCTGAGCAACAACACTAAGTCCCCACGCAGAGTGACGCAGTGCAGTCCAGCACAGGGACTGCGCAAAAGACCATGTATAGTGACGCAGAGGGAGCTAGGGTGTCTCCCGGGTGTCAGAAATTCTCCCGAAGGATTCGGGAAATTTATCTTAGGTGTATTCTAGAACTCTGCTCGTCAAATTCCTATAAATGATTTTCCTTGCTGAAGAAAAATACAAACCCTGATTTGCTGCAACAATTTTCCCGCATTGGGTTTTTTCAGGGACAATTGTCCAAAAATAACTATGTTCATGTGATTGTTTCTATTGAGTTATATGCGTTATGTTCTATTTTCTGCTTATGGTTAAGTGAATACTGCAGTTGCGTTTATTTCATAATTTACTGGAAGAATTTGCAAATAACTTATCATAAAATAAGTAGGTGAAATAAATCAATCACTGTAGTAGTATTTCAGTTTGAAAATTTCACAATCTGCAACTGGAAAAATTAGATCTCTAAAAGTCGAGATCCCTTGAGAGAAATTTTCCCTTTGTGTGTGCTTTTCTCTTCTACCCGACGCTGATTCTGCTTCTGCAAATTGATGCAAAACCCTTTGTGCCCAAACAAGGGATTTGCTCAATGATAAACTAAGCTGCTGCTGCTCCCTTTGCATGCTGGAATCACTCAATTGGAAAGCCATTTTAATATTTTATTTTGCCAATCCTGCACTGAAAAATCGAACTTCCCTTAAGCAATTCGATTTGCCTGGCTTAGGCTCTGTGCAACCTCCAAAAACTCATCGTGCTACTCCCTCTGAACAACGAATTTCTGTCTTTGCTTTTGAGCTTCCCCGTTTGATCAATCACGCTCTGATACCATGTGAAAATTCCAAGTCTGAAATTATTATTGCAACATTTGGAATTAATTCTTCTAATTGTTAATTGATATAACATTTATTTTCTACGACAAATATCGAATAAATCACACTGCAACCTTCACAAATGAATTTTGCAGAAAACAAATGCGTTGGAAACTGAGAAATGCTAACACACACAAAAAAATTAACACAATTATTTTTGGACAAATGTCGCCAGAAAAACCCAACTTGGGAAAACTAATACAACAACTGAGGGTTTTATATTATTAAGCAACATGGAAATTATCTGAGTACAATCTGGATGCCAAATACTGGCTATCTTACAGAGAAAATACTGGAAAAAATAATCTTGAGGGAAATTACCCTCACTCTGAGCAATCTTGACACTCGACTGGCATTGAAAAGCAAGCCGTCCACCTAGCGTTGCGCAACATCTGCGTCACCCTGGCGCAGTCTACTACGCGGTCAACGCGGGACATATGTAAATCAAGCCGTCTTGCTTACTGCTAACTAGGAAACTGACCCTCTGACACTTTGGAAATACTTTCCGGCGTCTGAACGAAAAACCAACTTCACCTCTGCAAAATCAAACTACTCACTGAAGCTTCTATGTTGCCTCTGCATAGTTATGAAGAACTCCTGTGTTTTAGCCTCTCTACTAAGTTTTCGGACTAGAACACCTCCGATGCTACAAAAACTAACACATGCTAAGGAAATGAGTGCCATGGAGGATAAGTTATAGAACATGGTAGGAACCATGGAGGTTGATCGCATGTAATAAATGAAAATTATGGAATCAAAGCACACCGAAGAAATGATTGCCATGAGGACTGAACAAATCACTCTTCAGAGTAAGTTGCGAAAATGGAAAAATCGCAGATCCAGGAGCTCTAACTCAGACCAGAGGATCCAGAGCATAAGGCTCCCAACTCGCTGAAGCAAACTTCATCTTATTATGAAGAAGTCATTGATTCCATTGAGAAATGGCTAAATGAAGATAATGTAGGAAGGAGGGAAACTGAGGGGAATTAGATTGATGCTTGCAAGATTGATCCATTGGCCTTGATAGAGCAGGTTCATGCAAATAAATAAGAGCAGGTCACAAATGTCTTGAACGTTCCAAATTTTCCATATAAGCGTTTTCTAGATCAGGAAGAAATTTGTACGCTGACCACATCATCATCAACATCACATCCTGCTGAAGCAAACGTAAAAAGCAGAAGAGAAGAAGGAAGAGGTTTGATGCATCTGATGGTCGTGAACAACTTGATATTTGGATAAGTCAAAGTCCTAGGATCTTCAAAATTCAACATGGCACATCAGAAAAGCAACCTACAAACCTGCTTGAAAGTTGACATATGCTCAGTATGCACTATGTTGAAGACATCTAATGCCATAGGGCATCCTTTGTATTGTATTTTTAACCCTACACTCTTAACTAAGATTTAATTTATGTCATTTGTTAGTTTTCTTTCATGCATTTAATTTTATGTTTTTATGTTTTGATTTGTTAGGGTCGATTTGGGCTTGTGTGGCCCAGGCTGGGTGCGATCCTCGGGTGACTTTGACGGCTTAGATGCCCCTAGGTCGCGACTCTTCAAGCCATAGGTCAAGCCTGGAGGATCAAATACAACTTGATAACAAAAAAAAAAATCGACGATGAAGATTAAATGAAGATCAAGTGATTTTAAACGGTCGAGATTATTTTGACGAGGATTAAGCCAACTAGCCAGTATTTTCCACTCGGAGAGATTTCTCTATAAATAAAAGTCATTTTGCTTCTATTGCATGTCTTTGGATGATGTAAATTCTTGAACGCTGGTATTGAGCTGCTGCTTTGCTGGGAACATTTTGTATCATAATAGAAAGACTTTAGGGTTTAGTTCATGGTGCTTTTCTTCTGCTGATCTGTGGTATGTGTTAGCTATGTATGATCCTATTTCGAGCTAAATACTGATTAATAATTGTTATTTCATTGGTTGGTGATAAGAACATTCTATTAATATATTTCTATCTTAGGTGATTTGATTCACCATATGATCTAATGATTCTACTTGAGGAAATTATAGAGACTTGCAGGTACACTGGCCCTTGGACTCCATGTTCACAGACTCTAGGGAAGAGCCAACTATGTTTGGGCTCTAAGATTTTTGTATGGTATTTTAATTTTGCAGGAGGGTTTTGGCCAATATTCAAAATTTTCGAAAAATATATTCATCCATTGCTATTACTCAAAAAACATTTCTCCAAATTTTTTGATTTGCAAACATTGTATATTTGTAAATAATTTGTAAAAGGTCATTTTTTTTGCAGCAATTGGGGCTTTATTATTTTGTGGGTTTTCAAATTTTTGTATATATATTGGGGTTTTGGGTATTTTTTGATTAATTTGTGGAGGCAATTTTCAAATTGGATCAAAGGATTTTTTGGGGATTTGAGATAGATCTAGGCCTAGGAAGGCAAGATCTCGCCTCCAAGCTAGTCTTCCAGCTTTTTTGGGCTATCCGTGAGGCCTAAGAGCCTCCTAGGGCCCTCGACCCTCCTCTCTGGCCTAGCCGCAACCCATTTTGGGCCTGTCGTCACCCTCAGGGGTCTTCAACCCTCTTCCTTGGCCTTATTGCAGGCCTTCAAGGGCCTCGACCTCGACCTCCCTCTAGGGGAGCCATCTAGCCTTCTAAAGGCCTCGACCCCCCTCTTCTAGCTTGGCCGCAACCTTGGGTTGCCCTTAAGAGCCCTCAACTGCCCTCTTCTAGCTTGGCCGCAACCTTGAGACCCTAGCTGCAACCCATAAAGGGGCTTCCCTTGCCCTGCATCAGTCTTGTTGGGCTTCAAATCAGCCCCGTTGGGCTTACTTGCCCTTGTCGTGGCCTCATCTTGGCATTTTCCCTTGGTATTTGCCCTTGTTTTGCCCTTATAGCCCCTCATTTGTCTTCTCTAGCCCTAGTTTTGGGGTTTTCTAGCCTTCTAACCCTACCCCTTGCTTTGTATTCAGTCATCTCAGATTTTTATATGATTTTAGTGGGCTAACATTTGGTTTTGCAACAATATTAGAGCTAATTTGGTGGTTACAGCCTACAGGTACCCAAGTCCATTGGAGATCAAACTAGACCTCAACTAGGCCTCTAGGCATCTTGGATTGCTTCTCTTCCCTCCTCATTTTCTCTGTTTTGTTACAGCCATTTATGCAGTCATATAAATTGAATAAAAATCATTAAAATTGACTAAAGATTAAATACTAATCACTCAACTTGATTGGCTAATCATTGGAGCATTTTGGGCATTGATAATTTGACACCTTGTTGGACTGAATCATTAATTTCTGAATTATTTCAAGTATGATATAAGTTTTCCTGAGGTCTGATCTGAAAATTAAAAGTCTGATCTATAGCTTCTAGGCAGTCTTATAATCAATTGGATATCATTGGAAAGTGAATGTATTAATTTTCTAGCTCATATTTGACATTTTGTATTCATTCTTGACTGCTGATATAAAATTGTAGACCTCTGAAAACAAAGTTGCAGCAACAATAAATCACTCTTTAAGTCTTTAAAATTGGCTAATGAACTCTTATAATTCATAATCATTCATGGTCGAAGTGATTTTGGCTTAATTTTGGTCATTAGCGTCTAGTTTCACTCTTGCATTTACACACACAAGTGTTCTAAGAGTCATTATAAGAGTAAAAAACCCTCCAAGACCTTGTCACAAGTAGTCAAACAAGTTGGCCTTCCAAAGAAGATATAGATCGTTCTAGGAGACGTCAGCCTAGTCCTGAGGACAAGTTGACTTATTTACATGGGCAAATCACTATATAAAGGAAGACTCAGCCTCACTTGGTATAGCATCCATCAAGCATCCGAAATAGAAGAAGAAGTGCTAGTAAAGGGTAGAAGGAAGCCTCTCATCCAACAAAGGGAAAGAGAAGACGATCAAAGTATTTTTGGCATTGTTTTGGGTCATATTCCTCACATGTGTGACTGCAGTTAGGATTTCTGTCACATCTGTCCTTGAGGAAGCGAAGAAATGGGTCACTAAACAAACATTCTTGCTAGCCGAGATCACAAGGAGAAGTGTCCAAGTCAAGCGAAGGGAAGGAACCTCACCAAACTCCTCCAATCAACTCACATGTGCGAAATTGCAGTGATTTCATGCAGGCCGAAAATTGCAGGTCTGTTTAAAGAGGCCGAATTTCAGAGAAGCCGAGATCAAAAGAGTAAGAAGCCAGCTTGTCAAGCATTGACTTGGAAGAGAAGAAGCTGTTCAAAAGGTCTTGTGACTTGGTCTTGGAAATGTTAGTAGGTCAAGGGTCTTGGTCTTGGAATTCATCAATTGAAGGTTCTTTAAGAAGAAGAATTTGGTGGGTTTTCCTCTCAATATTGGAGAGGTTTTGGCCCTGGATTATCGCCTATAGCTTGTGTCCCTTGTCTCATTGTTGTTTATATTTTGATAACTATTTGATGAAAAGAACACGATAATAATCAAGCTAACCTAATCAAGAGAAGTAAAAAAAAGTATTCACAAGTAGTTATTGTTGCTAGAGAAGTCTTCTCATCTCTTTGCCCTAGATTTCTCAACATGGTATCAGAGCCAGGTTACAAGTCAAGGAAGGGCAATTCAATAAGGGACACTCAAGCACTCAAGGACCAAGGTTTTAAAAGGATATCAAGGGCATCAAAGGATCATGAAGATCCTCTCATCTCCAAGGCATTTTGAAGACAAAAGCTACATCATCACCTTGAAGGAAGTGTCAAAACCCTAGATCGATCAAAGAAGAAGTCCACAGTTAAAGCATTCTTGGGATCCTTGCTCAAATCATCATCACTATGAAGGAGACCTCAAAAGACCCTAACTCTACTTAAACTGAAGAAATCATCAAATCAAAGCATCTTGAAGTATACTCATCCATGGAAAACAAGAAGAAAGGAGCTATTGGCATCATCAAAGGATTCAAGGTGATCTCCCTCTCTTTGGAGTCAAAGATCACTTTTGAAGAAAACTATCTTCATCAAGAGGAAGTCTTCTATTATCTTTAGCATCATCAAATTCAA
>JAXQQM020080501.1:0-170359 GCA_034641835.2 Pinus albicaulis | reverse complement strand
CAGGGACTATAGTAATCGTGTTATAGTCTTTGTATTAGTTAGACACAGAAACCTAGAAAATGCTTATCATTTTAAGCAAAGTTTTTTTTATAATAATTTAAACAATTTTTTTGAAATCAATTAAATTATGACAAGTGTTTTATTCAACCAATTACAAAAATGGAGATCTTATTTGGCCTCTTCCCGAGGCCAAACAGATGCATTAGCTTTAAAAAGCTTGGCATAAGGTAAATAACGCATGTAGAGTCTTTGTGAAGTTGAGTAATGCTAGCATTACTTCACCAACATTAAATGTTAATTTCCGAAATACATATTCTATAGTCACATATTCTATAGCCCATTTTCTGTGATGTTCTTCATTTTCCCTTCGGCTTCCACGTAGACCGCCATGCAAATGAATGTGACCCATGTTGATGCATGTTCTTCAGTTTCCCTTAGGCTTCCACGGAGTTTCCCTTCAGCTTCCACGTAAACCGGCATGCAAATGGTTTGCCTATATCTTGGTTGCCAAGGATTTCAGTCGGAAAAGCGCCCCAAACCTTGAGGCGAGTTGGATCCTCTGCTTCTGTTTTCATTATCCCTGTATGGGATTGTTTCCTCGTCGACACAGCAAGACAGGGCTTAAAATTTCTGTGACAGTCGTGTTAATCTCGTTATTTTCTTGCATGATGCGTTTTCCTTGCAACTGCAGGTGTTCATCGTGCAATGGCCTCCTCCAAATCCAATCCTTCTCTATGAAAGGAGCAGCCATATTAACCTTTGTAACGTGAAGATTGATAGTAGCACCAGTTGTTTGCATAGCCATAAAGTTCTAGCATGCATTTAGATCGCATCACAGAAAGTTTTATATGTTTCTGCAAACAAAATTGTTAAAGGTCATAAATATGTTCGCATTTCGTGTAAACATTTTATAGTCATGTATATATTCTGCAGTAAGCTATATTAATAGTCATAATCTTGTTCGCATTTCATACAAGCTCTAACAGTCATATATATTGTCGGTTTACTTCTGTGACTATCATTTAGATTATCAGTTAGACCTTTCTGTGACTATCATTTAGATTATCAGTTAGACCTATCTATGTTATGTAATAAATATTGCTTTAATAAATATATCGTTGTACCTTTATAGGCACGGCTTCTGTTCACTTCAACGAGCTGGCAGCTTAAGAAACCGACGCACCACCTCTTCTCAAAAATGCTTCTAATCTACCAACTTTGAGAGTCTGGGCGTAGCATAACTGAAATTCTGAAATTTGTTTTTCTCCAGAGACCAGAAACGCTGCAATTGTGCGAGTTAAGGCTCATGCAAGGCTTTTCTCTTTCCCATCTCGGTCTGCTACAGGAAATGTACCTCCCCTCGCTGGAAAAGCAAGGGCAAAATTACAACTCCATTTTCCCCAACACACTGTTCGGCGTTGCTATCCTTCTTAACATTCCGCCTGAAACGGGAACCCAATGTTCCTCTCGAGCGGCCCTTCCAATTCACATTCACCCTGAGTTTCGAACCCTGGCAGCGAATTTAGTCCAAGCCCTCCAGGCTGCATAGGAGCAGGTTCACCTTCAATTTCTTCGAGTGCAAGGGAGGCGAGGGGTGTCATTTCATCATTTTCATGACCATGAATATGCAGATCAGCGAAATCAAACGCCAATGGTAGCTAATTTAGAGGATATTGTGACCTAAAAGCCTCCCAAAAAAGACGCACAAGGCCTCCACAAAAGACTGGATTCTTCCAACATGTATAGCTTCCTCAATACTGCATCAATTTGTAAGCGACCAAGCTCTTCCGAATCCACGAAACTTAGAATTTAGATTTCAGACATACCCACATTTGAATAACTCTTTGTATAGTAGCTTAAAATCCGTGGAAGATGGTATGTAGAAAGTTATGTCGGCTCTCCTCTATCTTTAACTGCTGCGAGGTAAAGCCTACCTGCTCTCGGATAGCGCCCCTTCTTGAGATAGCTGGCGATCTTGTGAGTTCTTGTTGCGTTTCTAAATATAATGGACAAAGTTATAGTGAGATATACTGGACAAGGTCTACCATGAAAATATTTTCATGGAAAATATCCAAAACGTGGTTGTGTTCCTGAGTTTGTTACTTGGGAGTTTTGGACACATTTGCATATTTTGACGTTTGTTGAAGTGTATTCATATTTTCATAGGTTATATCCGAAGAAAACGCCAAACATTTAGTTGAATATTTTGACGTGTGTTGATGTATGTTCATAAAACTCCTGGATTCTACCATCCATCAATATGAGCTTTGCAGTCGCTGCTGGCACAGAAAAAGTCCATTAATATGAGCTTTGCAGTCGCTACTGGCACAGAAAAAGTGGCATTTGAAGAAATGCAACTCCCAATGTTTGGGATGTAAGATGTATTGCAAAATGTACAAGTAAAAAATAAAGACATTCGACAGCATATATACCATGAAATATATAAGATTTATACTATCAAATTTATAATTATATGTCAGAAATATGTATAAAGATTGGATACATGCGCAGAGATATGATGTGCTGCCTAATTTGTTCCAATTTTCAATTTGTGCTTTTGAACGAACAACAACATTTCCTAAAATGTAGCTATGGATAGTGGGCCGGTTTGTTAAACAAATGACATCCTATTATAAGTGAGGGATCTCTCCATGTGAAGCCATTTCAATATCTGCAGACTGTGCGGCATTGAATTTTTTAATTCCACTACTGTATGGTAACCTTTGTGGTTTCTGCAGACCATTTGGCATTAAATTTCTGGGTTCTGCATACAACATTTTCATTTTAAGCTTCAGAATCAATATTCAAAGCGCTAAAATAGTTGGTGGAGCAACGGAAAGATACAAAACTCGGACCTCGCAGCTTTTATAACCATCTGTTATTTTATTACATCGTAATTAATTCAAATGATGGTAAAATGACTGGGCAACATCTACATCGTGATCCACGAGATCTTGATAATGTCTCCTCAAGCTTCACTCTGAATTCGGATACCTTCTCAGAGTTCACTCTGAATCCTTCATTGTTTTTCAATGATAGTAGCATGGAAGCTCTCTGTGCATGGAGGGTCTCTATGCAACTCACTCACTAATGAAGGGCTCACTTCCCTCAGGGCAAGGACTTGCTGCCCTGCAGCTTCCCTTGTTGAAACTTGAATTGGACTAATGCTACAACCAAGTAAAACTTAATAATTAATATCTATAACGTATTTTAATATATTTATGAATATATTATATCGCAATATATCTATAAATATAAGGTATTTTAATGTATCTAGAAATATATTATATTTTAATGTATCTATGAATATATTGCAGGATGTGAATCACCTCTTTTAAATACCATGAGATTTAGTATACTAAAAATGAAACACAAATGTCTTATGAAAAATTTAATTATAAGTTAATAATATTTTAACCCTTTTATATATAATATAAATAATGTTGTTGTAATCATCATCATAATATATATATATATATATTATAATTATCAGATATTATCAAATAATATGTTATTTGTTAATTTATAATTACCAAACATGTTATAATGAAGAAAATGAAAATATATCTATTTAACATGAATATTTATCTAAAATCAATAGACATGAGCCACATTTATACCACTTCATTCTCTCTTTTACTTACTCTCTTTTACTTAGATATCATATATAAATGAATATACAATATTCATAATAATAATTAGTATAAATTTATTTTAAATATGGATCTAACATGAGCCCAGAGGTATCAAATTTCTTCAAGTGCAATTTTTTTAAAAGTGCAAAATATAATGTGTTATTTTTCATTGTTTAGATTGTATTTTTGAATGATAAATAGAGTATATATAGGACCAAATAAAATTTTTAACTATAAAAAACTTATTCTTTTTTCTATATATGGATATATATGAAGTTGATATACATAGATCTTCAAATAGTTTATTTAAATCTCTTTTTTTTTTGTAAATTTCATAGTACCTTACCATTTTCTATTTATCAAAAAGGAGAGCAAGTTGCAACATATACAAATTTGGTGACCTCAACCTCCCCAAAGGAAATCAGGTCTGTTGGCCACCTTAAAGCATTCAAAGCCATCCAGTACTGGAATAGTTTCTTTCGTCTACTAGTCGCTATGTCAATTTTACTATAAAAAGCAAAGTATTGCTGAAATAATGAAAAGTAAAATGTTGTTCTAAGTATTCATGGAAACTTAGAACATCATTATTTAATCATCTGAAGAGTCTATAAGCGTCGGTTCTTTTGTGGTAGAGCCCGGCATGTCAAATTGTTGCATAGATTGAAGTTTCCTTTCGATTCTTCCAATACGAGCTATGGCATGATACTGAGATACTTTTATACCCTGAATTTCTTTTTTTATTTCCTGCAAGATTGAGACCACAGTGGGATTTCCTTCATTTTCTTGTAAATTTTGTAGAGATTCAGCCAACACACATTTAAGAGTCCAATATGTGTGGATGGACTGGTGAAATAGGGAAAGTCTCCCTTTTGTGTTCCCAGGGTCTGAAACAAAATCCATGGTGTCCTCATGAACTTCTATATATTCTTCCCTATTATTTCTTTCCCTCTCCCATCATTGGATTACATTGCGGATTTGTGGTGGATTTCTGGAGGAGTAAAAATTGAAGATATTCTCCATTACCTCTTTCTTCGTCTTTCTACCTCGCTTACTTGGGCCGAAAATGGTTTTGGAAATATTCTTCTTCCCTTTTTCTTTAGGTTGACGTTTGACATGTTGAACTTTAACCATTTTTTTTCGGACAGACAAGCACGAAAAACAACTGAGCTACACCTATGATATTTGTAAGTAGTCCTGTATAGGGTGAGAGAGAATAAAAAACATAATGAATGGGAATTGTTATGGGGCCCACATCTTCCATCACAGTCAAGATTACAAAGCATTTTTCCACGCAAATATTGAAAAAGGTGGTAAAACTAGTGCAGTTAAAGACTTGATAGTCGAAAAAAACCAATTGACGGGTATTACAAATATTACCATAATTCTCCCTACCAGACAGACCACAATTGAGATTCAACAATATTGCAGAAGTAAAAACTGAGGTAACTAACTGACAGACCTTCCTTCTCAGTTTACATAGAGAAGGGGGTTTAATTTCCTGACTGACCCAGTCATGGTGGCCAGAGGTAAGGTTACAAATGCAGGCCAACTTATCATGGTGTGCCATGCAAGCGTCTCATAGATTTGAGATTCAATTTCAGGGTTTCAGAGCCACAACACAAAAGCCAGAGAAGATTTTACCCAAAGACTCAGGGTGAGAACACACAGAGGCCAGCAAGGGGTTCTGAAACAGATCAATGGGTGTAGCCAGGATGACCAAAATCACCATGTACTGACGGTTTGACAATATAAAGGGAATGACAGACCAGAGGAATGAAAATGTTTGCTTGAATTCAGAAAGAGAAAGATGCCTACCCTTCCAGCGACGCTTTCCATACAATCCTTCTACCCTACCCATGAATTTACTTTCTCTAGTGTTATTACATTGAGCAAGAGGGAAATTGACAGTTAAAAGAACCAGAGCCATAACATACCGAAGGAGCTGGAGCTGTAACCATTGCAGACTAGTCGATGTGTTGCCTTTGGTTCCTCCGCGAATTTGCCAGGCGAGAAGAATGCCCTGTCGATTCTTCCCTTCATTATTTAAATTTATTGTTAAAATATTATTAAAAAGTATAATATTTAAACATCACATTTGTTTTACTTTTAATTACTTTACAACATATTCATTTTTTAAAATTATGGCCAACATTATTTTTCTAATTAAAACATAATTTTTATTTTTTACTTTTGTTTTAAAGGAGAACCAACCTCTCATACTAAATTGTAAAATGAACCTTTCTACTCAATTAATATGACAAACAATTAAAAAAATTATTTAACAAATAATGTTGATAGACAACTTAGAGTTTCAATATCTACACACATTTGTTAAAAAATTATCCAAAAATAATCATGTTCCAACATGTGTTACACATATTTAGAGAATAAGTCGAAGTTTTAACATATCTAACTCTAGATCAACTCTTTCACCAAGTCTTTCTCAAAGTACAACGAAAGTAGAAGCAACGGTGTAAGTTTATATAAACATTTTCATTTCCATATAAATAAGTTTCGACATTTTTTAATTATTTAGTGCAAATTTTACAAATAATTATTAATTATAAAAATAATAAAAATATAACAAAAAATCATAAATTAATTACTTTAATAAAATTTAAATAATAAATATAAATTATTTAATAATATTCTTAAATAATTATAAAAAATTATATTTAAAAATATCTAGCATCAAACTTATATCCATTATGCAATTTCCAAAACTAAAACCATATCACAGTGGTAGGAGAGATGTCTCGTACATATGTATCTTATTTTTATTTTTGGAAATTCACTTTAATTTGATTTTTATATTTTTGGAAATTCAAGATTTCGATATTTTTAGGCTTCAAAGTTAACGTGAGCTATTACATATTTATTATGTATCATATGAATCAGAAATTTTTAATAAATCTAATATGACAAAACTAGATAGGTTGTAGACTTTTCTTTGAAATTCATAAATAGATATTATTTTTAATTTATTTGAATATATTATTTAATATTTATTTCTTTATTTATTTGAATATAAATTTTTAAATTATATTATTTAAAAATTTTAAATATATATATATATATATATATATATATATATATATATATATATTAAATGTAAAAAAATAATAATTATATTGAAAATTAAAATAATATTGAAATAATAGTTCATGAGATAGATATATGCTGATTGCCTCGACATACATACAGTGTTATATAAATAATGAGATTCAAAATAAGAATTTTAGTGGATTAAGGCAAGTCAAAACGAAATTATTGAAATAATAATTCAATGTGAAGAAGATGATATATAATTACGTTTTAATAGTTTATCAAAATGAAAAAGTTTCCAAATTCATTACACTAGTGATATGTTTGAATTAAAAACCTCGGATAATGAAAAATGTTTTTTTTAGTAAATAATTGCATTGAATTTAAGAATGATATAATACATTAAATTTTCATTATGATAAAATGAAAAATAATTTAGAATAGATTAAGTAGTCTTATTGATTTTAATAATAATAAAATACAAAACAATAAAATGTATTGATTTTAGTAGTAAGACAATGAAAATGATTCAATGCATTGATATTGAAATAATACTAAGAAAAATGCTATATATTCTACTATTTGTTGCAATATAATAATAGTACAATTATATAATAATACTATAATAATGATAATTTAGTTTAACAATATATTCTTATGTTCTAGTTTGTAGTTTATCTAAAGTTTATAAAAAAGTTTATTATATTAAAGTATTAGTATGTATATAACCATGAAATAAAACCTAAAATTCAATAAAATTTGACCCCCATTGATACTATGTATGCAATTGATGATGAGGAGCACTAACATTTCTATTAAGATCTATTACATGATCAAAATTCACAGAATAACTAGAGAAAGGGAAGCTAGTCTACCTTGTTTTATATTTTGTTTAAGTTCTCAAATTGGGTTTGGAGATTGTCAATTTCATACTTAGTGATTTGAATTGGATCATTATATTGTTTTCCATCCATATCAATTCATTTGGAGTGGAAAAAGTGGAGGAACCAGCTCACAGGACCATTTTTACCGACAGGAACCAGTTTGGTGAAACAGGGGCTGAAACCTTTTGGGAGCATTTTGAGGCATCAAACGACGTGTTTTTGGGGGTAAAACTTGGTCAATTTGGTGTAGAACCTTTTCATGTTATTCTACATATAAAGATATATTTCCAACAACACAAGAAGTCTGACAATTGGAGTTTGTATGCAAAAATTATGACACTCAGAGGTTGACATTCATGTTTTCACACCTATAGTTTAGGAGGATGTTGCGTGAGGCCCCATTATTCATGGAAAAGGGGCTAGACATGCTTTTTTTATGTAAAATACTCTAGAAGAGTATATATTGTAACTCTAGCTAAGATTTGATGTAGTCAAAATTAACCACTAGTAGGCTATTGGGTTATGTTATAATCGGGCCACTAGGAGGAAGAGGCATTCCATTCTTTCGAGAGAATTTTTTTCCATAGCTAAGAAAAGATAGCCAGGAGAGATAGGAGGTAGAGCAAATAGAGAGGATATGTTCATTGTAGCATCCCACGAGCCACATACATTGCTTCTTTGTACCTACAACCATATTTCCAAACAAAGAAAGAGAGTGAAGTGACCTCACCTTCCAGCTGGGTTTTCTCCCAAAAGGGTTTCCCAAAGAAAATATCTTGTGTCTTATGTGTGTGTGTGAGCTTATTTTTTCTTTCTCTACTTTTCTGCATAATTTATATTCGCATGAATGCAAAAATTACAGTTAGATCTACAGAGCCTAAAGTTTAATGAAACAGTAATAGTGTAAAGTTTTAGTAGTTTAATATAGTATTATCATATATGTTGTGATGAACTATCCAATGGAATATCCATGGCATAGATCATTTGGTATCAGAGTAGGTTTATTTGGGTATTTTTTGGAGATTGCATGGATCTAGATCGATGGGGTCGAAAATTGTAAAACCCTAACCATGGTCGATGAATATGTAAACGAACCTTGTGATCCTGTAGAGGTGACGTTTTTGTGCCTTGAAAAACAAGTCATGGATATGAACCGCAATGTAAACCTCCTCATGGTGACCCTAAGAAATAAACTAGGGATATTTGGAGAATATGGGGGTTCAAATGCAGTGGACAAATTAGAGGGGGATCGAGAGATTGGGAAGACACAGAGAACCAATCGAAGAAAGAACCCAAAAAAGATTAACCTAGTTTGAGTGACATGAATACAATCCTTGTTCAAAATGGAAGAAAAAATTGATATCGAGCCATACCATAGTGAGATTGATGCTTTGAAGCTGACCCACTAGTTGCAGCAATGATCTGGATTTATGCAGGAATGCAACAGAATACAGATATAACCATAGATACAGAGATGCAGCGGAAATAATGCTTCATTTTATTAATAAATGAATGACTGAAATAAGCTTACAAACATAATGGAAACAAGCTAGGGCACTGGTAGCATGTCTCTGAGAAGAGATGTGGTGTACGCAGGCCTCTGAACTGTGTTACATTGAGGCTCGCAGGGCTATTACAGACATAATGGAAATAAAATAGCTAGGATACTGGCAGCGTATCCCTGAGAAGAGATGTGTCGGCTACCAGCCCCTGAACTGTGTTACAATGCAGACATAATGGAGATGTGGCGAGCTAGGGCACTGGTAGCGCTTATCTCTGAGAAGAGATATATCGGCTCCCAGCCCCCTGAACTGTGTTACAATATAGACATGATTAGAACAAGCGAGCTAGGGCACTGGTAGCGCTTATCTCTGAGAAGAGATGTATTGGCTCCCAGCCCCCTGAATTGTCTTACAATGAGGCTCGAGGGCCTATTTATTGTTGAGAAACAATGTAGAATCCGAAACGTCCAAAACCCTAACCGTAGGAGATGAAGCGCCAAAACTGTGGGCCCTGTTTGGGTAAATTGGTGGTTCAACTTCCCGAGGACGTAACTTTGGCATCCGATCTTCGTTTGATGCGCTTAATATCTCGTTAGAAAGATCTGTCCGAGGAGTACAACTTTTGAATGAGCAACATCAGTCCATGGACCCATGTTGCTCTCCGTTTTCCCAAAAAGCGTCGTTTAGGGCCTAAAAATGGCTCCGGAAGTTTACGACCCGAAAAACTGCTAAAAATAGTAAGTTGTGCCGAAACTTACAAACTGAAATAACTGATGGTGGGGGTTCAAATGGACTCGATGGGTGGCCATCAATATCCACCTGGATTACTAATGCCCCAAAACAGCTCCGGTTTTGCAGGACCCGAAAACCTGCTATAAATAGTAAGTTGTGCTGAAGCTGAAAAATTGAAAGAATTGATGCTGCGGGTCCAAATGGAATAAGTGGGAGGCCACCGATATCCACCTGGATCATTCCTCCCTCCTTAGGAAGCAATGGTCTCCATTGCGTTAAGTTCCTCCATGGGGGGGGGGAGGGGAATTTTGCTGAACTTGGTGTTGGATTTAGATGTGCCACCTATGGGCAGCCATTGAAGGATCTGAAAAAAAATAATTTGTCCATCATCGCATTCCTCTTTTTCTCGAGGGCATCCTCAAGCAAGATTTTGATAGGATCTCCTGCTCCCTCGTCTTTCTTTTCTTTTTCCATGGGGGGTCGTCGGGGTTGCGAGGTTGAACTCCTTATACCCTGGCCACGTTGGGGATATGAAACGAAAAACAGAGAAAAAGCAGACCCGCTTTGATACCACTGATCCGGATTTATGCAGGAACGCAACAGAATACAGATATAACCATAGATACAGTGATGCAACGGAAATAATGCTTCATTTTATTAATAAATGAATGACTGAAATAAGCTTACAAACATAATGGAAACAAGCTAGGGCGCTGGTAGCATGTCTCTGAGAAGAGATGTGGTGTACGCAAGCCTCTGAAATGTGTTACATTGAGGCTCGCAGGCCTATTACAGACATAATGGAAATAAAATAGCTGGGGTACTGGCAGCGTATCCCTGAGAAGAGATGTGTCGGCTACCAGCCCCTGAACTGTGTTACAATGCAAACATAATGGATATGTGGCGAGCTAGGGCACTGGTAGCGCTTATCTCTGAGAAGAGATGTATCGGCTCCTAGCCCCCTGAACTGTGTTACAATATAGACATGATCACAACAAGCGAGCTAGGGCAATGGTAGCGCTTATCTCTGAGAAGAGATGTATCGGCTCCTAGCCCCCTGAACTGTCTTACAATGAGGCTCGAGGGCCTATTTATTGTTGAGAAACAATGTAGAATCCGAATTGTCCAAAACCCTAACCGTAGGAGATGAAGCTCCAAAACTGTGGGCCCCGTTAAGGTAAATTGGTGGTTCAACTTCCCGGGGACGTAACTTTGGCATCCGATCTCCGTTTGATGCACTCAATAGCTCGTTAGAAAGATCTATTCGAGAAGTACAAGTTTTGAACGAGCAACATCAATCCATGAGCCCATGTTGCTCTCTATTTTCCCAAAAAATGCCGTTTAGGGCCTCAAAACGGCTCCGGAAGTTTACGACTCGAAAAACTGCTAAAAATAGTAAGTTGTGCCGAAACTTACAAACTGAAATAACTGATGGTGGGGGTTCAAATGGACTCGATGGGTGGCCATCAATATCCATCTGGATTATTAATTCCCCAAAACGGCTCCGGTTTTGCAGGACCCGAAAACCTGCTATAAATAGTAAGCTGTGCTGAAGCTGAAAAACTGAAAGAATTGATGTTGCGGGTCCAAATGGAATAGGTGGGAGGCCACCGATATCCACCTGGATCAAGCAACTGGAAGTTTATTTTAGTGTACATTAGATCGATGAAGGGAAAAATATCTCATTCGCATGATTGAAGTTAGAGGGCCATGCACTGACTTGGTGGGAGAGCTACACAGATACCCTGAGGTTGGAGGAAGAACCTCCATTGAATAAGTGGGAGGATTTCAAAACCTTCTAGAAGTCACATTTTTATCCCATTGGGTACGTGGAGTACTAGTGGATCATGTCGCATTACTTAAGGAAAAAGTCTAGCCAAAGCATGCAGGAGTACACCACATAAGTTAGAAAGATGGCTATAATGTTGATTATCTCTCCAAAGAACCCAGATGTACGCCTCAAGTATTTAGGGGGTCTGAATCACCATTTTCATGAGAAATTGATGTTGTTCAAGCCCAAATCGGTGTACGAGGCTTGTGTACAAGCACAATACTTGGAGAACATAGCCCTGAAAAGGGCAGAATCAAGTGGATCAAAGTTGAAGGAGAAACAAGAAGCTTCTAAGGAGGGGAAGAAGAAGCAGAAAGGGGGGGAATATTTAAAAATGAAATCCACAATTCATAAGTGTAAAGACTCAAAAAACCACTTCAACCACTGCAACATTGATCACCATACAGAGGAAAGGTTTTGGAATTTTCATCTAGAGCTAAACCCGAAGACCGAGAAGAAATATAATAATAAGAAGAATCTTATGCCTATTGATTTGAGCAGCCAATTTGAAAGCAGCTTGGATGTGGATGAGAATATCATATGTACATCAATTCTAAAGGAGTTGAATATGATTCACCTTCAACAACATGAAGAGAAAGAAATAACAAAACTCTTCCATATAAATATACAGGTCAAGAAAATGAAGATTGATGCTCTATTTGACTCAGGATCGCAGGAGAATCTCATTGCAGTAGAGGTGGTCAAGAGTTGGAAGTTCATTATCATCCAAACCCATATCCATTGGGATGTGTAAATAAGTATCTAGAGATGAAAGTAACTAAACAGTGAAAATTTACATTTTTTATCAGTGTTGATTTTATTGATGAAGTAGATCTAGATGTGGTTCCCCTTGATGTATGTGGAGTCATGTTTGGATTCCATACATGTGCATGCATGATGAAATATTCATGAGGAGAGTTATCAACTCATCCAGGATGGAAGATTGCTCATAATCCATGCACACAAAGGAAAGTTGAAAATTTCATCGGTAAGTGCTAACCAAGCCAAGAAATTGATTAGTTCCATCAAGAAGTATGTTTTATTGTTTTTAAGAGAAATTCAACTTGAAGAGGAGTCAATAAGTGGCAAGGCATCCCTGGAGGGTTGTACTAAGGAACAAAAACAACAATTAGAGGAGTTGTTACAGGCATACAAGAATGTGTTTTGAGAGCCTAAAGGATTACCACCTAAGAGAGAACTGGAGCATGAGATGCAATTATTTTCAGACTCCCCATTGCAAAAAATTGGGTTGTACAGGAAGTCTGTTATAGAAGCAAGTGAGGTGAAGAAAAAAATGCAGAAAATGCTATAACATGGTGTCATTTGATTGAGTACATAACCATGTGGGTCACCCATCATCATGGTGTCAAAGAAGGATGGTACTTGGTGGATGTGTATAGATTACAAGGCATTGAATAAAATCACACTCAAGAGTAGATACCCCCTGCGCATGATAGATGATTCGTTGGATCAGTTACAGCCAGAAAAATACTTCACCAAGTTGGACTTCAAGTCTGGATATCATTAGGTTCGAGTCAAAGAAGAAGATACATGGAAGACCACGCTCAAAACCAGGCAAGGTTTGTATGAGTGATTAGTTATGCCATTCAGCCTATCCAATGCACTAATTACATTTATGAGATTAATGAATGATATATTACGCTATTTTATAGATTCATTTGTTATTGTCTGTTTGGATGATATATTGGTATATAGTGCTACCTGGGAGGAGCATATTTCACATTCAATGCAAGTGTTGGAAACATTGAAGAAGCACTAGCTGCTAGAAAATCTCAAGAAGTGTGAGTTTGTGAAATAGTATTTGTTGTATCTGGGGTATGTGATCAGTGGAGGATAGATGAAGATAGATCCTTCTAAGATGGAGGCCATCATGAAATAGACAGTGCCTACTAATGTTTCTGAGGTTAGGAGTTTCATCGGGGCAACATAGTACCTGAGGAAATTCATAGCATCATTTTTAGCAGTAGTAGCACCGCTCCACGCCATAACAGCAAGTGGTAAGAGTTTCCAATGGGGAAAAGGTCAAAAAAAGGATTTTAATGAGCTAAAGAAGAAGATCATTCAAGAACCAATTCTGGCATTACCAAATTTGAAGAGGCCCTTTAAAGTGGAGACCGATGTGAGTGGGTATGCTATGGGAGTTTTCTTTATGCAAGGAGGAAGGCCCGATTACTACCATTATGAAGTATTTCATGGGGAATTTCTTAAGTACCCTATCTACGATAAGGAGCTCTATTCCATGGTGCAAGATGTGAATAAGTGGAAGAACTATTTGATTGGGAAGGAGGCAATAACCCACATAGATAACCATATGTTACAGTACTTGCAGTCCCTAAGTAAGCTACAATAGGTCAGGCATTACAAGTGAATGGGTTTTTACAATAGTTTCATTTGGTGGTCCAATATAAGAAGGGAAGCACAAAAAAGTTACCTGACGTGCTTTCACAACCACCCACATAAAATATTACATATTTGGGGACTCTTATGCACATGCAACCATTCACCCATGATGCATACAGATAGGCATATTTATAGGACGAGGACTTCCAAGAAGTGTATTAGCAGTTACAAATTTATATTCATGTGCACGATGGTGACAACATCGTTGACTACCATCTCCTAGATGGGTTACTCTACTGGATAGATAAGCTATGTGTTCCTAAAGTGGATTGATGGCAATGGATTAGAAAGGCTTATGCCTCGAAGGTTGGAGGGCACTTTGGTGTAGGGAAGATCATGGCTAACTTGCAAAGGTATGTGTACTCGCCCAAGATGCCAGATAAGGTAGCTATGTTCATAAGAGCATGTATGCTTTGTTGTACCAACAAGCCTAATAACATGAAACAAGGTCTATATCATCCCTTATATGTACCTACTCATCCTTTGGAAATCATTTCCATGGACTTTGTGGGAGGTTTACCAACAACCAGGAAGGGACATGACTACCTGTTCATTGTAGTTTATATGTGTTCTGATTCCCTGTAAAAATACCATCAATGGAAAATAAGTAACAAACGTTTTCTTTGGACAAGTCTAGGAGCACTTTGGGATACCAAGGAGCATCATTTTAAATAGGGATAAAATATCTCTCAGTGCATTTTGGACTACATTGTGGGAGAATATGGATACAAAGTTGAAGCGATATACAACATTCCATACACAAACATATGGGAAAAAAGAAGTAGTCAATAGGACTTTGGTGCAGCTTCTGAGGGGATACAACCAGAAGAATCCGAAGAGATACAATGAAAATGTGGTATAAATACAATATTCCTACAATAAAGCAGTCTACACTTCTACATGAAAGTCCCCATTTGAGACTTGTTTTTTATATTTGCCACCTTCACATTTGGATATTACATATGTGCAACATGGAGGGGTGAGGGAAGATCTTACAGGAGATGCTTTGAGGGATTAAAATTTTATAGAGAAGATCAGGTACGTTCATCTACATGTACAAGAAACACCGCAAAATTCACAGGAGAAGTACAAGCCATACATGATTAGGATAGAATAAAGAATTCATTCAACGTGGGAGACAAAGTATGGTTACAGTTGAACAAGGAGAGGATGTAGGAGTCTAGTAGAAAAATCAAGGCTCTTAGGTATGGCCCCTTTGAGATGCTGGAAAAGGTGGGTGATAATTCCTATCGACTTAGTCTACCACCATATATCTGCGCATTTACTCAGTTGTGAATGTAAACAATTTGAAACTCTATGAGCCTTCCATGCTCGATGAGGATGAAGAACATGTGATACCTTCTATGGAGGATTTTCCACCAAACACTCAGGAAGAGTTGACAGAAGATATAGACTTTTAGAAGAGGTCGAGAACTAGAAGACAGGGGTAACATGACCTTTGGCAGACTGACTTGAAGGGACAACTTCTAGGCAAAGCTAAATGGTACACCAGAGAGAAGGCGGAGGAAATATTTCCTCACCTCATTCAGTAAAATCTTTTGGGGACCAAAAGCCTCCCAAAATGGGGAGGTGTAATCTGAATTGGATTATTGTATTGTTTTTCATCCATATCAATGCATTTGGAGTGAGAAAAGTGGAGGAATCAGCTCATGGGACCATTTTTACTGGCGGGACCCAGTTTGGCGAAACGAAGTTTGAAACCTTCCGAGAGAATTTTGTGGCATCAAACGACGGATTTTTTGGGATAAATTTTTTTTGTTGTAATGCTACACTTTTTCATGATATTGTACACACAAATATTGTTCCAACGATGTAAGAAGTGCGTTAATAAGAGTCTGTATGAAAAAGTTATCCCTCTGAGAAGTTTCACACCTATAGTTCAGAAGGATGCCGCATCAACCCCCATTATTCATGGAAAAGAGGCTAGCCACATGTTTTTGATGGAAAACACTATAGAAGAGTTTATATTGTAACTCTAGTTAAGATTTTATGTAGTAAAAATTAACCACTAGTAGGTTATCGGGTTCTGTTATAACCAGGCCACTAGGAGGAAGAGGCATTACATTCTTTCGAGAGCATTTTCTTCTATAATTGAGAAAATATTGCCACGAAAGGTAGGGGGTACAGCACACAAAGAGGATTTGTGCACTGTATCATCCCATGGGCCACAGGGATTACTTCTTTGTACCTACATCCATATTTCCAGATAGAGAAAGAGAGCGAAGTGACCTCACCTTCCAGCTGGGTTTTCTCCCGAAAGGGTTTCTTAGAGAACATATCTTGTGTTTTATGTGTGTGTGTGAGCTTATTTTTTTGTTCTCTAATATTCTGCGTAATTTATACTCACATGATTGCACTAATTACAGTTAAATCTATAAATCTTAAATTTTAATGGAACTATAATAATGTAAAATTTAAATATTCTAATATATATTATTATCAGATTTGTTGTGACGAAATTTCCTAAGGAATATCCATGGAATTTTACAGATCACTTAGCTTGTTGAATATGTGCACTTTAGTCCACCAAGATCTCCATAGTTGAATCTAGCCTTATCACTATCTGATTATGCCTAAGATAAATCTAGAGAATTTCCTCGTGTAAGGCTTGAATTTCTTGCTTCATTCTATGTTTATCGATCACCTCGATTCATCTTCCCATTCAAAAACCCAACCCAATTTTGATTTTTATGTAGATAAGCGAGATGATTATATCCCTAAGGGTTATCTTAATTAGTCATACTCCCCATCATTAAAGAACCTTTGTTATTGAGATGCCACAGGTTCAATTCTCTTGACACTTTCACAGTTAGGCTCTACGATTGATCCGACAGGAAGTGATCCCTTCGGGTGGATCTACCTGGTACAAATATTTTGTGGAAGTAGCAGTCACCAATCTCTGGGGTCTGTGAACCACTTAAAAAAAATAAACTAAGATGAGCATCAAAATTTTGGCACAAGTTGCCCCTATTCCAATTCCTTTCTAATTTTTTCTTCGTGACATAAAAATTTCCATAGGTGAACTTTTTGTCAGCATGCATATATGCTAACTTCCCCAATAGTAGTCCAATGTTAGCGAACAATAAGTCAAGAAGACTACTTTTGATCCAATTCCTTTCAGAATCTCCAAACACAAGATAATTTATAATGGAAGAAAGCTTACCCCTAGTTCCTGAGGCAATATACACATTCAATGATAGATCAAAACTATCATGAAAAGAGACATGATCCACATCAACCCAAATTCCAATAAACGTCAATAGGTAGATAAATCTCACCCCTTCCTCAACTAATAATTTCACCCATGAATCCACACCATACACTATGCTTATCAAGTAAACCACAACCTAAGACATAATTTCCTCCCCACATGTTCGAACAATTTCTCATGAATTAACAAATTTAGCCATGTAGGATTCGGGTGTAGAGTAGAAATGTCTAATTTCAAACCTCCCGCATGGAAGATGAAATCAACCCAAATGGGTTCCCCCACAACCCCTAGTGGAATTGGAGGCATGTGGCTTACTTTCTTTCCATTTCCACCATCAATCAAAAGATGTTGATCCATCGCATCAACTAAATTAAATTGCACAATATTGTATTTCTAAAAACCTACCTCCAACATGTTGGATAATATGTGTGTGACCCTATATGTACTAATTAAATTACACCACAAACTCTCCTCCGTGTGCTTACTAACATGAGACAGATGTGTCCTTGTCTATCCCTACCAAGTGAATTGAAATATAGAGCTAAGAGATTGGGTAATGCCCCACCCTTTCATTGACAATGAGGTTGTCGAGTTTCATTATGGTGCCTTTATTCAAAATGAGGTTATATTCCTTATTATTATTTCTTAGGGAATGAAATATTGTGTGGTCGATAAGAAATAATAGACTCTTTTGAAGGTGATTTGTAATTTTAAATCCATAGAAGAAGAACTTGGTAGGGATGGTGAACTAAGTTTCAAAAAAATCCAAGTATTATTATTCTACTCATATTTAATTAGAATACATGAAAGGTACTAGTGACCAATGTAAAAAAGAATAACAAGAAATCAAAACATAGAATACTAATATTCTTATATTGGCTAAATTTATTGGGAATTTTTTTTATTAAAATAATGAATATATATTTTCAAATGATATAAAATTATTAAGATGAGTAAAATGTTTATCAAGTAACATTGATTAATTATCGGGGTTTATAGTAAGTATTTTGGTTGATAAGAAAGAACACTAAGTTTAGAGTTGAATAAGTGTTTAACAATGACTAACTTAAAGTGATTATTAATTACTAACTTCGAAATGTAGTTGTGACTAGAGTTAACCATATATTTTTTGAGATCAACTTTGAAGGATTTATCAATTTGGACTATATAAGACTTGCTATAGGAGAAAAGAAATTGATAGATTCCTTGGTTAAGCATAGGTTTACATTTATCCTTAGAAATTATGAATAATTGCTTAAGGGGTTTGTAGGGTTTAAAGAGAGTTTGATATTCTTTTTTTCCAAAATCTTAGAAATATGGTGTGTTGTACCTTGCATATAAATAACAAATATTAGGGCTAGGGGTAGGAAACAAAAAGGATTTTTTTTTAGATTTAAATGGGTGAGTGAAGAAAAAAGTCTTGTATCATTGAAATATTGAATAACCATTGGCCACACATACTTTTGTGAGTGGGAATTTGAATGTATGCGCACATACACTGTAGTAAATATATATATTGGAAATAAACAAGGTTGTAGAGGCATTATAAGGCAAAAATAAGGGCATAGGTAATATTGGTTGGGCCTATATAAGTAGACGTCACCCTACCGAACTACTTCCCTTTGGATGTACGACATAGATGGGACCGAAACATCGATCAGAAAGTGAAACCCTTCAAACAGGGCTTATTACTATTGATTCTATGATTCCCATAGGACGTGGTCAGTGAGAATTAATTATTGGGGACAGACAGGTCGGCTCTCTTTGTGAAAGAAAGGAGGAGCAAGGATTTGGATTGTTCAATTAGAGATTTTTTAAAATGATAAATTTTTTAGTTGGGTGAGAGAGAGCATGAAAAAATTGTTCATCCTAAGTCTTTTTCCTATAAACTTAGTGGGTAGAAATATTATTGGATAGATGGGAAATAATAACATGCAAAAGGATAAGAGAGTTTTCATTTTGGATTTCCATAATAAATTAGATATGACCTCAAATATTTTATGAAACTTTCCTCTCTACAACATGGTTGCATGTAAGGGGATTTACAACATGGTTTCATGTAAATGGATTTGATCTCATCAATCCATGATAAATGCATAGTAAAGATAAATTTATGTTAGCAATTGTAACTTGATCTTATGTCCATTGTAAATTAGAAAGATTTTCATGTAAAAGGAGTTGATCCCTATCAATCCATGATAAATATAGAATTGAAATAAATTTATGCTAGTAGATAGAGCTTAAATTTACATATATTGCAAATTCTAGAATGTGTATCCATTAAATTTCCAAAATATTCAAAAATTTGTAATAACTAACTTATATTTATTATACATAAAAACTTTTAAAATTTGTCATTTACTCACTTGAGATTCTCTTCACCATTAAGGGATAGATAAGAAGAAAATGAACAAATAAGTAATGGATCTATTGCTTGAATGTATGTCCATTGCAAATTTTGGAGCTCATATCCATTAAATTTCCAAAACATCATAGAATTTACAATAAGGAAGATATATTTATTAAATGGGACAACTTTTAAAATTTTCCATTTACTCTCATGAGATTCTCTTCACCATTAATTGATAGAAAAGAAAATAATGAACAAATGAGTTATGGATCACTCTGTTATTTTAATGTTCATTAGGTTTGTTTATTTCGTTTTTATTGAACAAAATTTATACAAAACAAATTCTTCACGGACTACTCAGCCTTGAAGTACCTAGTTAACAAGGTTGCGCTTGAAGGAAGGATTTGTAGATGGCTCCTACTGTTCCAAGAGTTCACCTTCGAAGTGATAGTGAAACTAGGAAGGTTAAACGTAGGTCCTAGCCATTTATCAAGGCTATAAAATGGAGAGAATGGGGGATCCCTAGATAATCATTTACCAAATGTTGACCTCTTCATAGTAGAAGCCATCCTAGACTATTTGGAATAGATAGCAGTATACTTGGAAACAGAACAGTGCCCAACTGAATACACGACGACTCAAAGAAGACATTTGGTAGTGAAAGGGGTTGATTATCAATTGATAGCAGGAAAACTGTATAATATGGGGTTGGATCAGGTCTTGCGGAGATGTATCATGGACCTTGAAAGAGAGGATATATTGTGGGAGTGTCATTGCAGAGTTGCGGGGGGCCATGTCGGCACAAAACCCACCGCAAGAAATATATTACAAGCACGGTTATGATGGCCCATAGTACATAAAGATATTAAAGCATATGTAAAGAAATGTGATGTCTGCCAAAGAACGGGATGTCCATCACACCGAGGTGAGTTTCCACTTCAACTTGTAGGAGCACTATAGCCATTTGAAAAATGGGTCGTTGATTTCATAGGGCCAATTGCACTAGTGGCAAGACATTCATAGGTAAGGTACATAATTACCACAATAGATTATCTCACAATATGGGTAGAGGCATCACCAGTGAAATATTACGCAACAGACACAACAACTAGGTTCATTTTTGAAAATATCATTAGCAGATTTGGCTGCCCTAGAAGCCTAACCAGTAATCAAGGTACACACTTCATCAATACAACAATAAAGTCTCTGTTAGATAATTTTATGGTGAAACATCATAAGAGTAGTCTATACCACCCTCAGGCAAATGGAACCATTGAAGCATTTAATAAGATCTTAGAAAAAGGACTAACCAAGACATGCAATGCCAATCGGGATGACTGGGATGAGCGGATGCTTGAAACATTATGGGCATACAGGACAACTGTAAAAAGTTTGCACAATTAGACTCCTTTCCAACTGGTGTATGGGAGAGAAGCAGTGGTAACTACTGAATTTATCATACCAAGTCTATTAATCGCTTCAACAGTACATTTGATAGAGGAAGACCCAATCAAGGAATGCCTCCATGAGCTACAAGAGCTTGAAGAAGAAAAATTCCTGGCAGAATTCCATCAGATGGTCCAGAAAGAAAGACAAAAGGCTTGGCATGACCGCCATATCAAACATAAGATGTTCAAAATCGGAGGAAAAGTTCAAATGCATGAAATAAAATTTCAAAAGTTCCCAGGAAAACTCATAATGCACTGGATGGGACCATACCATGTCATTGAAATTAAATATTCAAGCGCAGTTCGGTTGGCGCAGCTAGATGGCCAAGTATTACAAGGATGGGTGAATGGTGCACACCTGAAGCCTTATCACGAGTAAGTTTCATCATTTATTTCTTTTCAATAACTCTCGCAACCGAGAGGATTCAATAGGCTAGAATAGAAATAGATTGAGTCAATAACTCTCTCGCACCTGAGATGAGAAATAGAATAGGAATCCCGATAAAGAAATCACATTAACCCAGAGAGTAAATCCACCTGTTGCGATGCGGAGACCACATAGCAACTAATTGTGGTCGAGGGGGGTAGCGTCTAACGTGTCATCCGTGTCAGAAAGCCAAGCGTGTCAAACATCATTCCGTCATAATAACCCATCATACCGATGTCAGCCCAAAGGATTACCCAGATTTGAGAATTAACTTCCATAATTAATAACAACCATACCGTAATAAATTTTCCATATTAATCCATAATCATTACCCATCACGTCTACCCAACTCCCAAAGACATAGTCAGCAATGTTAGAATACACCTCCCCGTGGTAACTAATCGCACGATTATAGCCATAGGAGAAATAGAAAAATTAATTAGTTATGGGGTATTATCAACTTCATTCATGCCGGTTACATTACTTAACCCGCATGAAAGAAGAAAGCACGAGAATGCCGAAAAATTCCGAGTTAGAACAAGAAACGTTTGTAGCAACAAGTGAAAAATCATCAGAGGAAGTTCAAAGAGACAGTCCAGTAGAAGGAATTCACAAAAAGATATCAGGAACAACACTCCAGGTATACAAAAGAAGGACGAATATGAAAAAGGTAGCACCAAAAGTCATCAATCCTGAGCTTGATGAGAGAATTCAGAGGATAGAATAGCTAGTGGGAATGTATGACAATGCGTCGTTGATTAATACAGATTTCACGGATTCATACCAATCTCCAGCTATGAAGAGACAGGTTTACATAGAGAATTATGCTACAGAAGGAGGAGGGGAAGCAGCAAGAATGAATCCAAAGTTCAGAGGTATCCAGAGATCGACAATACTGAACCTCAAGAACCTCCCAATTTTTGGAACAATGGGAGCAACAATGTAGTATACGAAATTCCTGCTGAGAAGACTCCAGAATGGATCATTATGACTAGGGCAAGAAATCCCGATATATGCAAAGGATATCAATAGGATTACGGGATTATCAGCAAAAGGTAACGATGTCTCAACGACATTCCAGAACGTGTCCAAGAGAGCCAAGAAGGTGGGATACTGTGATTACTATAAGAAATATGAGACTAGAAGAGGAGGAAGGGGGCGAAGATAGACCTCATCTACAATCCAATAGTAAAATTTTCCTGCTACCTAATAGTAGGTAAGACGATGAGGCACTACACCAAAGGTGAATGCACCCTTGACACCATTTCAGTTGCGGAACACTGCCTCCAGGGAACCCAGCTGAACTGGTATAAATTCCAACTGAAAAAACTATTTGAGTCTGGTGTAGATAACTATAGAAGGGCCATAGGTTTAATTTACGACTACCTCGTAATAGCATTTTCAATGTGGAAATGGACCCACCTGGGGGTAAGACAGCTCACAAAAATCACAAACAACCAGCCAATGGTGATGAAGTTTACGCCCTAGAGAATCTCGGGAGATCTTAGCACCAAGGAGGTAAATGATTTGGCTTTCTCATTCTGGTACAAGCAGATGGTGGATGCGGTGTGCCGAGACAGCAAAGGGTTCTGAGGAACCTGCTGGACAAATATTCATCATAGATATGGTTTGTGGTCATCCACAAGCAGACATATATCAGAATGAGTTGCATGGGCGAAACCACGTTCAAAATGGGACTGTTAAAATTTCATGTTGACGAAAAGGAATTCCACACTGAAGTCTGTTCATGGCTAGGATTTGGAATGGAGATCAGAAATGGAATACATCAGTATTCATTCGAGGGCATGTTGCTGAAAGCACTACCAAGGGAGACACCAGAGGAAACAACAAGTAAGATTTCTCGACTGCAACTAACACCTTACAAGAACAGTTGGACATGAGGGTAAAGGACTTCAATTAGGTAATACAAACTCTCACAAGTGCTTCTCCTATGTTTCCTTCTTTTTCAGATTTTTCAGTCTTCAAATTCTACATCACCATCCATGATTACAGCTTTCATCACTGCCCTACCTTCTACCATGTTCAATTCACCCCTAGCAACCACAGTAACTTCAATTCGTAAGAGTAACACACGTAAACCACTAGTAGCTACCCCTAAGGCCAAGAAAGCAATAATTATGGTGCCTAGGAAAATATTTGACCTCACCGAGGAAGATCAGACCCAACCCATGGATACAGGAGTGCCAGTTTGAGAAGAGCTAGAGGTTGCCATCCAGGTCACCTCTATGTTACCTACGTTTGATCCATTCTCAGTTTTGGATATTCAAACATCATCTCCACCCCACACTCAAAGTTATTCACCTCCAACTCACCATTCATCACCCCATACTTCATTTACTTCCAAAGACCAATCCACCTGCACTCCAACCATCTCAGCAACTATCTCAGACCCAGTAAAGTTAAGGAACAGGACAAATGGGGACACTGAGGCAGAAGTTAACTCAAGTACGGCTATGGTACCCGAGGTTAACCAACCTCTAGTGGGCAGGGCACTTTCCTAGAACTATTAGTTCATGAAGGATATTTTACTGCAGATACAACGCCCTCGGCAAAAGAACTAAACACATTTCATCAAGCCAAATTAATACTATAGTAGATTCAACCAACCACGAGTATGAATAACCTGGAAAGTCAACTTCTGCAACAAAACCAACCTACATCACTACATGAGAACTTAGAGAGATATCAATAGCCAGCAAGAAACCCCTCGGAGAAAGACAGCCAACCCATGACATGTCAGGCACTGAGAGCATGGAGAATTGGGGGACTGAACAACTATATAAATTCATTCATCGAGCAGCACAACAGGAAGAAGGGTTGCATAAAGACCTCCAACAAAGGTTCGAGAAGCAACAACAGCAGGTCCTTGCGCTTACTGAAGAGCGTAATCATCTAAAAGGGGAGAAGGAAAGTATACAGGAACAACTGGAAAAAGTAACAGATATCTTCAAGGACCTCTCGCTAACAGTAATTTCCCAGGATGACAAGACGCTAGAGGACATGTCAACCTACTCCATGGTATAAAGGTTTATCCAAGTTCAAATTACATTTACAAGTCTCAGCGAAGAAAACCAAGAGCTTAGAAAAACGCTAGCCGCAAGACCATCATTACTAGATCCTGCCGTGATATATGCTGAGACGGTTACCAAGAAGAAAAAGAAGGTAATCGGAATGAAGGAAACCCTGGAGATGATAGTCAAAGAGGCTTACAACCTACTGAAGCATTTACATGAATGCTCTAATTCATTAACCATGAAAGCCCAACCTATCTCAGCACAGCTTCAACAAATTTCACAAGAGATCAAAGAGGCCACGGATCCCTTCGGCATAACCAAGCTTTACAACTAAGCGAAGGTACTGGAAACCAGAATACAGAAGATAGAGGAGCATTCTACTGCCATAAAGCAAGTCCTCAGAGATTTAAGGCAACGAGTCAAGAAGAAAGCAGAGGAAATACAACAGATGGCAGTCGAAGTTGGGACAAATATTCAAGAGGTATTCAGCAAGCTGTCGCTAGTAGCAAGTGAAATCGGGACTGAAAGAGTCACCGTCGAAACCGACCAGCTATTTATAGAATGGCAACATGGAATTAATGATTTCGCAGAACTCAAGTCTTCAGCATTGAGCAAGGTTCCGGATTTGGGGCCTTTGTTTGGACAGAGCAAAGAAATGGAGAAGACAGAGTCAGCCTCAGATGCAGATAGACCGATGGAAGCTGCAACAGTAGGAAAATATTGACTCGAGACAAGTCAATAGTGTGTGGTCGGGTCTTGTTGGGGCCTTTGTTTTGGAAAAAGAATTGTTTTGAGTTGTGGAGAACAGGTGGCAGAGCGCAATCATGGTAGACAGGGAGCTGTCTCGGTTGCGGATAGTCGGAAGATAGGTGGTGTGGAAGTTGCAGATAATAACGCAGATGGCAAGTATAGGAGACAAAGACGATTAGTGAAACTCCCAGTAATCAAGAAGAAGCGGCAAAAAACGGAGCGGGAAAAGAGGAAAGATTGACAGTGATGTTGGGGGAAGAACAAATAGGCAATTAGCCAGCGTAGATGGAAGATTTAGTCTGGCAGAGGGTCGAGTGAGAGAGCCATAGGAGAGCTCTGTTAGATCTTTTTTGTACTGAATCACCCTATAATGGACGTTGTGGAGTGATGTATTCCATTTTATAATGATAATGAAATATGGTTCTTGTTGTGTTTGATGTTCTTATTTAAGTGGTAATCAATTTCTTATTGTGAATGATGCCCCGTTTTAAATTTTAATTCAGCATCTTAAATGTACTTAATGAGTAATATCTTATACATGATAGCGAGCTCTGTTTTCTATTTCAAGTTCCTTTAGTTGCTCTTCAGGGTTGTAACCATTTGATACTTGATATGTCTCCTAGCCTTACTAAGTCCGTGGCACGCCTCGAGTGAGACGCTATGTTCCTTGGGGTAGGGTGAAAATGTCAACATTGTGCTAGACTACTGTGGAAACCTTTTTGGCCTATATCTTGAACCTGGGTCTTGCTCAGAGACCTCCATTTTCTCCAACACTCACCTTCCAAGTGGGTTTTCACCTGAAAGGGTTTCTCAAATAACATATCTTGTGTTTTATGTGTGTGTGTGAGAGCTTATTTTTTCATTCTCTACTTTTATAAATAATTTATACTTGCATTCTTGTGCTAATTACAGTTAAATCTATAGATCTTAAAGTTTAATGAAACTATAATAGTGTAAAATTTCAATATTTTAATATATATTATTATCATATTTGTTGTGATGAACTTTCCTGTGGAATACCCACGGAATTTTACAGATCACTTAGCTTGTTGAATATGTGCACTTTAGTCCACCAAGATCTCCATAGTTGACTCTAGGCTTATCACTAGTTGATTATGCCTAAGATAAAGCTAGAGAATTTCCTCATGTAAGGCTTGAATTTCCTGCTTCATTCTATTTTTATCGATCACCTCGGTTCATCTTCCCATTCAAAAACCCAACCCAATTTTGATTATTATGTAGGTTAGATTAATTATTCATACTCCCCATTGGTAAAGAACCTTTTTTATTGAGATGTCATATGTTCAATTCTCTTAACACTCTCAGGGTTAGGCTCTGCAATTGAGCCGACAGGAAGTGATCCCTTCAGGTGGATCTACCTGATACAAATATTTTTTGGACATAGAAATCACCAATATTTAGGGTCTATGAACCACTTAAAAATAAATAAAGATGAAAATCAAAATTTTGACACAAGCTACCCCTATTCCAATTCCTTTTTGATTTTTTCGTCGTGACATCAAAATTTCTAATGTAGGTGAATTTTTTGTCAACATGCATATATCCTAACTTCCCCAATAGTATTCCAATGTTAGCGAACAATTAGTTAATAAGACTACTATTGATCCAATTCCTTTCAGAATCTCCAAACACAATATAATTTACAATGGAAGAAAGCTTACCCTCAGTTCCAAAGGGAGTATTCACATTCAATGATAGATCAAAACTATCATGCAAAGAGACATGATCCACACCAACCCAAATTCCAATAAAGGGAAATAGGTAGATATGTATCACCCCTTCCTCAACCAATAATTTCACCCGTGAATCCACACCATACTCTATGCTTATCAAGTAACCCAGAACCTAAGACATAATTTCCTCTCGACATGATCAAACAATTTCCCATGAATTAATAGATTTAGCCATGTAGGATTCATGTGTAGAGTAGCATTGTCTAATGTCAAATCTCCACCATGGAAGGTGAAATCAACCCAAATGGGTTCCCCCACCACCCCTAGTGGAATTCGAGGCATGTGGCTTACTTTCCTTCCATTTCCACCATTAATAAAAAATAATTGATCCATCACATCAACTAAATCCAATTGTACCAGATTGTCTTTCTAAAAACCTACCTCCAACATGTTGGATAATATGTGTGTAATGTAGAAATTATATACAAGATGCATGTATATATCCAGATTCTCCTGATCTAACAATATTTATCTTCTTGCTAAATACAGAATCCTTCCATTGTTAATCTTTTGCGGAAATTTAAAAACTCAATTGCAAACACATGAAGCAATTAAAATAATCGCACATAACACAGTTGTTTAACGGGAAATCCTGAAGCTAAAAACCCCAAATATCATATATTATGTATCATGGAGATCATGTAACAATCTCATACAAAGCTTAGTACATCAAGCTCTCAGTACAATCAATCGTCACACACTAATCAGAAGAAATCTACAAATCCATACATTGATTTATTGCCACCTGATAGCCTGCCTCCACTGCACAATCCCTACTGAAGAATACCCCTGAATGAATTCGAATCTACCTCACTGGTACTGCACAATCCTCATTGGTAGCTCCAATGTGTGTGTGGTGCAATCAATGCATCACTATAGTCACAACGGATAGTCCATCTTGACCTTTCACCTATCTCTCCACTGGGTCTCCACTAGAACTGACATGCACAGTAGTTAACTGTTGTTTCTGTTCAGTTTTTAGTGAGTTAATAGTTGTGAATTAATTAACTAATTAATTCACTTAACTCTCACTAGTGTATCTTTCAATTAGACTAGGTACAACTAGCTCAACTAAGTTTAACTCCAATAACTGAGTTAAACTGAATAACAACTCCATAAAATACTCTTCCAACTCTGTCATAACTTTGCCACTTCAGTTCTAACAGAGTCCTCCATGCATGAGCCACCAATAAACCCTAGGAATTGTGTAATTCCTTCAACCCACTGATTTTCCAAATCTATATACTGAAATTAAAGTGCTCCGAGAGAATAAGTTGATATTCAGAGTCTGATTATTATTAAGGGCTAATAATAATCAACACATCTATTTTTAGATCGACGATCTATAAATATACTTCACCCAATATTCTAAAGATAGAATTTCATCTCTTTTTCCAACTTGACCAACCATCCACAAATAGCATCTTGCAACTTCTAAAATATGATCACCATGTCTAAAAATAGACATATTCTAAAAATAGACTTGCACCTAAAAATAGTCTGCGGGTCCACTTAGTGAAGGTGACTGATTTTCACTAAGCTTCATCATATTTTTCAATCTCAACACTCCCTCTCAACAATATAGGGATTATCCTTCACCCCGATCCTGCCTCTATGTTATTCTAATTTTCTCCTGCCGAGTGCCTTCGTCAGAATGTCTGCATCCCGATCTTCCGTAGGAATGTACTGAAGCAACATGATCTTCTGCTGCACACAATCTATGATATGAAGATACCAGATATCAATATGTTTATATCTATCATGAAACACAAGATTAATCAAGAGCGTAATGCAACTCTGATTATCACAATGTATCACTGTAGGATCTAAATGTGAACCGAACAAAATGACCAGGATCATCCTCATCTAGATAGCCTCACATGCAGCTTGACTTGCTGCCATGTATTCTGCTTCCGTTGAACTTAGTGCCATAGATATTTGTTTCCTGCTGTACCAAGAAACTATTGTAGCCCCGATATTGAAAACCCCTCCTGATGTGATCTTTCTTTCTGTTGGGCTGCTTGCTCAATCTGCATCTGTGAAGCCATGCAACTTCACCTCATCCGTCTTTCTGTACCATAAGCCATACTCAGATGTGCCCCTGAGATACCTCAGGACATGCTTTCTTTCCTTCCAAAAGAGCTTGGTAGGCTTAACCATCACTTGTGAAAGTTGTTTCACTGCATAGCATATGTCTGATCTTGTATTAACTAAATACATGAGCGAACCCACCAACTTTCGATAAACAATGGCATCCACTACCTCTGCCGATGTAGCATCCTCTTTCCTCCAATTTCCTGGAAGAGGAGTGTCAATAGGCATGTAGCCTTGCATGTGAAACTTCTCAAGTATCTCCCGAGCATACTTGCCTTGAGACACAAATAGTTCACCTTCCCGCTGCCATATTTCCAATCCAAGGAAATAACAAAGGAGGCCCAAATCCTTAATCTCAAACTCCTTTACAAGTTCTGCCTTGCATGAGTGTATCAACTACTCATCATCCATTAGTATTAAATCATCAACATAAATAACAATGATTAAAAGCTTACCCTCAACCAGAATTTGGTACAAGTTTGCATCCGCCTCACTCTTGGTGAAGCCAAGTCTAGTGAAATAGTTTTCGATCTGTGTGTACCAAGCACATGGTGCTTTCTATAGCCCATACAATGCTCTTTTGAGCCTGCACACATGCGAATCGCTGCTGAATATTTCGAATCTTTCAGGATGCTCAATGTACACTTCTTCCTCAATGATCCCATTAAGGAAAACAGTCTTCACATCCATCTTATCAATGTGCCTAACCATCTGCGCTGAGAGAGCAAGGATGGTCCTTATGGAAGAATATCGTGCGACAGTTGCAAAGGTTTATTCATAATCAATCCCCTCGATCTGTGAGAAGCCCTAGGAAACAAATATTTCCTTATACTTCTTGATGCTCCCATCAGCAGCTTGCTTTACCTTGTAGATCCATCTTGATCCTACAACTGATTTACCCACCGGCCTTGGAACAATCTCCCAAGCACTATTTCTGACAATGGAGTCATATTCCTACACCATGGCATCTACCCATGTGGGCTCCTGCACTGCTTATTAAAAATATGATGGCTCTGTCATGATACACTTTCTCATGAGAGCCATGTATCCAGTAAATCAGTCAAGTGACTATCTTTGTCTGCGTTGTGATGTAGGGACTACTACATTTTGTGCCGCATCAACCTTCAGTCTCTCAGCTTATGTGGTACGCTTTCTGCCTTTTTTGATGTTTGGTTCTGCATGAGTGGACTCCTCCACTCCATGAATCTCCTCCTGTGGCTGATCCACATCTAGAGGCTCATCTTTGGGAATAAGAAGTTCCTCCTCTGCATGCAAGTGTAGTTCCCTCTCAAGCGACAACTTCATGGCTTTCACCTCATTGAATTTTATATCTCGTCGCACCAAAGTCATCTGACTGTCTAGAAAATACACACAATAATTATAGGGTGTTTCTGTGTACCCCACAAATATCCCAACTTCTGCAGTCGGCTCTAGCTTCTTCCTGGCTTCCTTTGTCACATGAATGTAAACAGATGAGCCAAAAATCTTCAAATGAGAAATATCGAGCTTCTTACTAATAAAGATTCTTCAGGTGTACTCAAGCCAAGTACTCTATGAGGATAACGATTTTGCACATAAACTGCAGTGTTGCATGATTCTTCCCACAAGTGCATTGGTAGGCCCTGGTCATGCAGCATAAATTGTGCAGCACCCACGATTGTTCTGTTCTTCCTCTCCGCAACCGTATTCTGCTGTGGGTTATGAGGCGCTATGAGTTCTCTTCTAATTCCTTCTTTGTTAAAGAAGTCTTTGAATTCACCCGAGATATATTCACCACCATTATAGCTCCATAGAGCCTTCACTTTCTTCTCTGACTCCTTCTACACCAAATGCTTTAAACTCACAAAACTTTGAAAATTTTTCGCTCTTCTTCTGCATGAAGAAGATCCATCATCTACGAGAATATTCATCAACAAATATAACATAATACCTGTGTTTTGCTGTTGAAGCAACTGAGAAAGATCCACACACGTCTGTGTGAATTCTCTCCAGGATCACCGAAGCACGATTCTCCTTCTCATGAAAGGTGGTCTCACAAAATTACCCATAGTACATCCCTTGCATTGATCTGACTGTGCAAGAGTACCCTTGGGAAGTCCAGTAGAAATCTCCTGCAAAATCTTCAAAGCGTCATGGTGAAAACGACCCAATCTCCTGTGCCATAAATTTCCCTCATCCTGGCTCACCACTTCTTCTGCTTTTCCCATCATTGCAGTGAAGCCATCTACCTCCAGCTTGTAGAGATTCTTAACTCGAATCCATATCCTCTTGGTTTGACCCATTGTTTTATGTCATGGGAAAGCTTTTCCCTCGCTGAAAACAACGTCATAACCTTTGTCTTCAAGCATTTCGACCGAGACCAATTTCTTCTTCAGACCTAGAACATTCATAACATCTTTCAACATAAATGGATTACCTGAATCCCTCTCAAAGGTAATGGTCCCAATGCCGGTCGCACTGTATCAACTATCGTCGCCCATCTCTATATGCATTTGGAGGTCCTTCTCCGCCAAGTCACTAAACAACTCCTTGTCTTCCATCATATGGAAAGACGCACCACTATCAACATACCACAACAATCCCATATAGCTTGAAACCAAACATGCGATCAAAGAGAAATCAAGTTCAAATTGCAAGGCTAAGGCCTCACCCGCTGCAGCTCCAGCAGCCTTCTTGTTCTTCTTCTTCTGTGGGCAATTAGTGGCGAAATGCCCATGTTCGTGACAGTGAAAACACTTCACCTTGGACAAATCCTGCTTCTTGCCTTTAGCCTTGGATTTTGAATGGGATTTCTTCCCCTTCCCCTTCCTTGCTTTGGCAGCCAAAGCACAATTCTCTTCATCTTCATTCTTCGATGAAGAGCCATCCTTGTTACTTCGCCTTATCTCCTCCTGCACAAGATCCGACCAAAGTCGCTCCCATCTCGGAAGTTTCTCCCATGCATTGACAGAGTCTTCGTAGCTATGCCAACTCTTCGGAAGCCCAAGGAGAGCCAATCTCACGAAGTCTTCATCATCAATAGTAATCCCCACACTTCCCAGTTCATCCCTACAGTGGAAAAAATTCGTGAGATATTTTGGAATACTGTCACCCTTCTCCATTTTTATTTTTCTAAGCTTATCTTTCAGCGCCAACTTCCTCTAGTCGCTGCTGCTTTGGAACAAATCTATCAAAGCCTTCCACATTTCAAATGGAGTGGCTTTCCCATGAAAGCTCGACACAATATGGTCCTTCACACCGTCCAGCAAAATTCTTCTTGTCTTTGCTACCTTCTTTTTCCATGCATCAAGTAATGCAGCATTGCTAGATCCAGGCTTAGGAACATCACTATCGATGAACTCCTTCAGTCCATTATCCTCCAGCACCGCCTCCATCCTATCCTTCCAGGATATGTAATTAGAGCTGCCATCAAGGGCATACTCCAATCGCAACACATTGAAAGACATTTCAATGTATACTCAGCTATTGCACCAAGAATTTTCTCAAGCAAATTCGAATTGTCCACCAGCACAAACTCAACAATTCTTCACAATTGAAATCTTCAAGAATTAACACTATTATGATACCATGTAGAAATTATATACAAGATGCATGTATATATCCAAATTCTCCTGATCTAAAAATATTTATCTTCTTGTTAAATATAGAATCCTTCCACTATTAATATTTTGCAGAAATTTAAAAACTCAATTACAAACACATGAAGCAATAAAAATAATCACACATAACATAGTTGTTTAATGAGAAATCCTGAAGCTAAAAACCTCAACTATCATATATTATGTATCATGGAGATCATGTAACAATCTCATACAAAGCTTAGTACATCAAGATCTCAATATAATCAATCATCACGCACTAATCAGAAGAAATATGCAAATCCATGCACTAATTTCTTGCCACCTGATAGCTTGCCTCCACTGCACAATCCCTGCTGAAGAAGACCCCTGAATGAATTCAAATATACCTTGCTTGCACTGCGTAATCCTCATTGGCAACTCCAATGAGTGCGTGGTGCAATCAATGCATCACTATAGTCACAACGAATAGTCCAACTTGACCTTTCACCTATCTCTCCATTGGGTTTCCACTGGAACTGACATGCACTATAGTTAACTATTGTTTCTGTTCAATTGTTAGTGATTTAATAGTTGTGAAATAATTAACTAATTAATTCACTTAACTCTCACTAGTGTATCTTTCAGTTCGACTAGATACAACTAGCTCAATTGAGTTTAACTCCAATAACTGAGTTAAACTGAATAAAAACTCCATAAACTACTCTTCCAACTCTGTCATAACTTTGCCACTTCATTTCTAACTGAGTCCTCCATCCATGAGCCACCAATAAACCCTAGGAATTGCATAATTCCTTCAACCCACTGATTTGCCAAATCTGTATACTGAAATTTAAGTGCTCTAAGAGAATAAGTTGATATTTAGAGTCTAATTATTATTAAGGGATAATAATAATCGACACATCTATTTTTAGATCGACGATCTATAAAGAGACTTTGCCTAATCTTCTAAAAATAGAATTTCATCTATTTTTCCAACTTGACCAACCATCCACAGATAACATCCTGCAACTTTTGAAATATGATCACCATGTCTAAAAATAGACATGGTCTAAAAATAGACTTGCACCTAAAAATAGCCTAGAGGCCCACTTAGTGAAGGTGACTAATTTTCACTAAGCTTCATCATCTTGTTGAATCTCAACATGTAATCCTTTACGTACTAATTAAATGACACCACCAACTCTCCTTTGCATGCTTACTAACATGAGAAAGATGTGTCCTTGTCTATCCCTACCAAGTGTATTGAAATATAGAGCTAAGACATTGGGTAATGCCCCACCCTTTCATTGACAATGAGGTTGTCAGGCTTCATTGTGGTGCCTTTATTCAAAAGGAGGTTAGCTTCCTTGTTATTATTTCTTAAGGCATGAAATAGTGTGTGGTCAATAAGAAAGAATATATTCTTTTGAAGGCGATTTTTAATTTTAAATCCATAGAAGAAGAACTTGAGTAGAGATGGTGAACTAAGTTTCAAAAATCTCCAAGTATTATTATTCTACTCAAATTTAAATAGAATACATGAAATGTACTAGTGACCAATGTAAAAAATAATAGCAAGAAATCAAAACACTAAACATCTTATATTGGCTAAGATTTATAGGGCATTTTTTTATTAAAATAATGAATATATATTTTCAAATGATATAAATTTATTAAGATGAGTAGAATGTTTTCTCAATTAACATTGGATTAATTAGGGGGTTTTATAGTAAGTATTTTGGTTGATAAGAAAGAACACAAAGTTTAGAGTTGAATAAGTGTTTAACAATGACTAAAAGTGTTTATTAATAAATAACTTGGAAATGTAGTTGTGACCAATGTTAACCATATATTTTTTGAGATCAACTTTGAAGGATTTACCAATATGGACTATATAAGATTTGCTATAGGAGTAAAGAAATTGATAGATTCCTGGTCTAAGCATAGGTTTAAATTTATCCTTAGAAATTATGAATAATTGTTTAAGGGATTTGTAGGGTTTAAAGAGAGTTTTGATATTCCTTTTTGCCAAAATCTTAGAAATATGGTGTGTTGTACCTTGCATATAAATAACAAATATTAGGGCTAGAGGTAGGAAACAAAAAGGATTTTTTTTAGATTTAAATGGGTGAGTTAAGAAAAAAGTCTTGTATCATTGAAAGATTGAATAACCATTGGCCACACAGACTTTTGTGAGTGGGAATTCTCTTTGTGAAAGAAAGGAGGAGCAAGGGATTTGGATTGTTCAATTAGAGAGTTTTTAAAATGATAAATTTTTTAGTTGGGTGAGAGAGAGCATGAAAAAATTGTTCATCCTAGGTCTTTTTCCTATAAACTTAGTGGGTAAAAATACTATTGGATAGATGGGAAATAATAACATGCAAAAAGATAAGAGAGTTTTCATTTTCCATTTCCATAATGAATTAGATATGACCTGAAATATTTTATGAAACTTTCTTCTCTACAACATGGTTGCATGTAAGGGGATTTACAACATGGTTGCATGTAAAGGGATTTGATCTCATCAATCCATGATAAATGCAAAGTAAAAATAAATATATGTTAGTAATTGTAACTTGAGCTTATGTCCATTGTAAATTAGAAAGATTTTTCATGTAAAAGGAATTGATTCCTATCAATCCATCATAAATATAGAATTGAATAAATTTATGCTAGTAGATATAGCTTAAATTTACATCTATTGCAATTTCTAAAAAGGGTATCCATTAAATTTCCAAAATATTCAAAAATTTGTAATAACTAACATATATTTATTATACATAAAAACTTTTAAAATTGGTTATTTAGTCACTTGAGATTCTCTTCACCATTAATGGATAGATAAGAAAAAAAATGAACAAAGAAGTAATGGATCTATTGCTTGAATGTATGTCCATTGCAAATTTTGGAGCTCGTGTCCATTAAATTTCCAAAACATCATAGAATTTACAATAAGTAAGATATATTTATTAAACGGAACAACTTTTAAAATTTACCATTTACTCTCATGAGATTCTCTTCACCATTAATGGATAGAAAAGAAAAGAATGAACCAATGAGTATTGGATCACCCTGTTATTTTAATGTTCAGTATGTTTGTTTATTTCGTATTTATTGAACAAAATTTATAGAAACCAATACCAAGTTCTCAACCTACCATTTCCCTCAAACCTTCCAGGGTATAATGTTCGTTACAACAAACATAAGCTACCCAGATCAACTGAAACTCGCCAGAACATTCTCAAAGGGTGCAATAACCACGAATGACATCCTACAGAAAAAAAAAAAAACTGTCAACCCTCTAGAATCTTCTTCATTATATTTGCAACAATGTCAGATATATTGGCAGACAAGAAGATTTTCCAAAGTTTGAAAGAGAGAAGAAGAATACCGCTAACACAAACCTCCTTTCTTCATTCCTTTTATCTCCGGACTACTACGATAGTCGATATGCGTGTTGTTGAATCGGAGCGCCGCCTCGTACTAAAAATAACCGGAGCCAAATGTAGCGCAGACTGCACTATGAGGAAAATCTTTTGGGCCAGAAAGATGAGGTCGTCAAATCTGGAGAGTGGCTTGCGGAAGAGCAGAGCGGAGGAGAGCCGAACAGACAGCATCAGAGTTTCCTTCAACGACTCCATGGGAAGAGGAAGAAGGAGAGCAGAAGGTCTGCAAGTGAAGTAATAAGTCGTTGGCAGTGACCAAATGAATGAGCACATAATGACTACATTCTGTGAGCCGACCTGTGAGTCGGCGCCTACGTGGGATCTATTTTGGGAATAGATTCCCTCTACCATGTCGACATATTAGCACATAGATTGGATCTATTTGGGGAATAGATTCCCTCTACCATGTCGACATATTAGCACATAGATTGCCCTCTTCTTTTTCACGCTTTTAGTAGCCTGTAACTGCCACGTCATGTTTGAATGTTGGGTGAAGGTGCGATTTTCTTGGTTGTAGTCGGTTCGTCGCACTTGACTGTTCGGTGAAAGTCGGTTTCGATGGGTTGTCAGTTGGGCGAGGCTAGGGTTGATCATTAAACCCTCTTAGGAAGAGTGACATTGTGGGTGGAATTATGATTTCTATAAAGTTATGGGGATTATTTATTTACACAAAAATTAAAATGGCTAAATAATAGTTAGAATTTGGCTATTTTTTTCTCAAGAATTGGTCTCAGGTCATCAATATCTAGTGTCATAACTCAAAAGTTAAAACTGAAAAGTAAAAATGGATAATGAGCACTGAAAATAAAATCGACATCAATGACTCAATCTCAATGATTGGTCCTCTACATCCATCTACTCCATGAAGTCATTGAGACCATCAACGAGAATGTCGTTATCTGAGTCAGAGTCACTCTCTTGAGTAACCAACGAAACTCCAACCAAACTATCCTGCAGCTCATTTGGTCCATCCTCATCATCTATCTGTGCACTATCCTCTCGATCCACTTCCCATCGTGTTGTCGGTCTCCTTCGATATTGTGGTGTCTTCCTATGTGCAAGACATAGAGAATTGTGCACTGCAACTAGCTTCTCCTTTCCTTCGAGAGTGGATGCCCAATCGCACCCCTTTTGGGGAGTCTCGTCCCCCGCATTGGGGAAACGTACCCCCTTGCGTCTCCCCAAGACCCCCCAAAAAGGGTGCGTGGGGAAACACACCCCTAGTAGACTCCCCATCTTGGGTGCGTGGGGTGCGAGGGGTGTGTGCACCCGACCCTGGGGTCCCCGTGGAACATTGCTTGAATCCTGTTTTTTTATGGTGGAAATGGATTAACACTTTCAAAAGCACTTGAAGCACTCAAAATATTGAACATTGACCGCTATAATGTGGATTTATTTTCCAAAATCTCTGCTAAATTTTATTAAAATTTCACAGAAATTTCCATTGTTTTTTTTAGCAAATTTGAAGCCTCGTTAATTTGAAGCCTGGTTTGTTTTATTAAATTTATCAAATAAGAGATTATTTAAAATTCTTTAAATTTTGTTATTAATATTTATTAATAGATTAATAAATATTTTAAAATCATTATAATTTTAATTATCTAGGGTGAACCCAGCGGCCTCAACCCTATATTTTGTGTCTCCATCCTTCTCCGTGGCTGGGGTTTTCTTCTCTTACAACAATGTTAGCGTCTAGTTTTATTTCTGGCTCTCTGTGGTGTTCATGGTTTGTTGTGCAGCCTGCTCGAGTTTTGTTCCACCAGTGTTCGCCTTGGTGCGGCTCAAGATCGATGTGTTGCCGCTCATGCCATTTTTCGTGCTCTTATCGCTTGATGCTTTCACCTACTCGCAGGGATGTTATCATGGCTTTGTATGTTGGGATTTGTTGTTCTTTTTTTTGTTGAGTCTTATTTTAAAACCCTGTATGAGGGGATGTGCAAGTTTGTCTGCCAGTCCATTACCTTTAGAATAAAATTATGTTTTTTTAAATATCCTGGTATGAGGGGATGTGTAAGTTTGTGTCGTCTATTCCCTTTAATTTAAAAAAAAAAAATTAATTAGAAAAATGACGTGCTATAATAATAATAAAAATGAATATGTTGTAAAGTAATTAGAAATTAAAAAAATGTTTCAGTAAGATGTTTAAATCTTATACTTTCAAAAATACTCTATTAAATCATTTATCCTATAGATACTCTATTTAGCATTCAAAAATGCAATTAAACAATTAAAAATAATATGTTATATTTTGCCCTCTAAAAAAATTTGCATGTGAAGAAATTTGATTGCTCTGCTTATGTTATATCCATACTTAAGATGGATCTATGTTGATTAGTTTGATGCTAAATTATAGACATTTTTATAGACATTTTTATTTGGGATTTTTAAATGGCCTATAATTTTAGAGCTTTTTTGAGTTTTTCTAACTATTAAATTATATTATTTAATCATAGCCAATGTAGAATTTAAAAAGTACTATGTAAATCAACACAATTGTGATCATCTTGGTGCAAATTTGGCGAAACTAAATTTTATGATTTATTTGATGAAAACAATTTTATTTCAATGTTTTAATACTCATGAAACCTGCTGATAAGATGGAATTTTGGTTTAAGTAGAACTATGAGAAATATTATAAATATTATTAGTTTTTTAATTGTATTTTTTAAAAATGGACAAATTTTGTATAAATTTTATGAAGATTCGTCATAGTAAATTTAGATTTAATTTAAGTATAATCAATAAGTTTTTTATTAGAGTTTCTAAAATGAACCATCTCAAAATTTTAATTTAAGGAAAATTTTGTATTTAAAAATAAATAACTTGTTCCCCGATCGAGGTGCCAAGTGGGAAGTGGAAGGCATGACGTGGCAATAGGCCATGCGGGCCACACAGTGTAAATGCGATCACACATGGTGACAATTGCGATCGGCTCCATCCACGCCAAGTAATGACTACATTTAAGGTGTATCGTAGACATCAAGGATTGTCAGAAGGATCTGGGGGAAATGTTAGCACGAGAGGAAGTGGAGGTAGGATAAAAACATTCTGTTTGCCCATTACTAGATCATTGTTGAGCAGGTTACGAAGGAAGCTAGGAAGAGGGTAGGTGAACAGTTGAAGGAACTGGAAACTTCCGTGTGTCGTCTCCCTAGGTATGTATCTAGCTTCTCCCTCAATATAATAGTCTCTGCGATGATGAAAAGTTTTGGTTCGTATGCTTCGATTCTGAGTCCTTTATTTGGAATGAATTCGTACCACCGTGGTTCAGTAATGAACTTTTTCATGAAAGATGTTATGTCTAAGAGGAATTTGACGTTGCTTGTGAAGGTTGATAGTTCCTGCCTGTCTAATTATTGGGGGTTTTTTTTTGAACCCCTGCCCTGGTTACCTCTTCTGATTCCATTATTGTTCTTAATTTGGCTGGTTGTGTTTCGTTCCATCTCCTCAGCATGGAAATTGCAAAGGAGGCGACGGTTCAAAGCTTTGGCCTTTGTCAATCTAATTGCCTTCCTCAACTTGCATGCAACTTGAATAGTCCTGCATGTTAAGATTACAACACTTTATATCTTTTTTGGACACTTGCATGCCAAATTCATGGATCTGCATGTTAGTTTCACATCCCTTTTTCTCGTCTTCATTATTTTGAAAGTCCTTTTCATGGTCCTACTTACAATTTTCAAAGTTCTACTAGAAATTCCTATAGTTCTCATGGTTAGGTTGACAACATTGTAGGCTAATTTCAAACTCCTTCCTGTCACTATCTCAATTCTGCAAGGCAATTATTCAAAATCGCATGCATGTCTCTCAATGAAAATTTTGGGGTTAGAGGCTCATTTGATAATGTTAGTAAATTATGGGGAAACATGGGGGTTAGAGGTTCTATTTATATTGTTAGAAGAATCTAGGAAATTTTGATCAACGTGTCAACTTTCGGGTTGTTATTTGGGGGGGGTTAAGTCTATTTTACTCTAGGATTGCATGGTAGTAACTGTTCAGTTTATCGGGGTCATTTATTGTTTGGTCTTTGTCTTGCTGTTTGTGATCAATGCTGAGAAGGGGAAGTATAATAATAACTAGAAGGTTGCGGCACGTTCGCGAGGCACAGGTTTTGGAACTGTCATAGTTGAGAAGAGGGTAATACTCTCAGGGTAGTTTGAGAGGATGTTACTGTCTCCCAACAAGCAGGATATTATTCTAAACTATATATTTGATTTCAATATTGTCATTTTGTCTCCTTCTGTAGGTATTCCTAGCATATCTCACCCTTAGGCCATTGAATGTCCGAGGAGAACCCCAGTGTGGATATGGGTGAACGCTCAGTGCATGGGAGACCAAGTCTAGATAAAAATGGTTAAAGTGCAGTCTATAAGAAGGGAGGGAAAGGATAAAGGTAAGGCCAAAAAGGGGCCATGTAGAAGGGGAAGGAAATCCCGGAAGAAAATCATGGAGAACCTTTTCCAAGCATATGGAGAAGGGACACCTGCCATGTGAAATATTTCATTTATGGATGGGAACAATATCTTAAAACCAAGGTAGAGAAATACATCCCTAAGAATGATATGGATCCAAATTTGATTGGTTCGGGGAATACCAGAGGTAGATTATCACTTTTTAAGCAATCTATTCATATTTACTAGACTTTGAAGTGTTTACTAGCTAAATCAATTGTTACAGTTCAAGATATCGGAGGAGATCCGAAGGCTTCCTCCATTTTAGCAGAAATTCGCAGGGACATCCATGAGATTCACCTCCAATAGCATCATTAGAACGTCCACCTTGGATGAATAGATAGGCAGCTTCAGAACATGTACCAGACTGACATGCCCGGGTCAAGTGTCAAGGACTCGGCACCCATTGAATCATCTAATGACTGAGTTTAGTGGATAATTTTTTTTTTTTGTTGGTATGCAGACAACTGATATCATTTACCTTTTTTTTATGTCAATAGATGCTAAGATAGACAATACATCTGTTAAGATAGCTAGAGACAGATTCAAACTTTTTCAATTTTGGCTGGCGTATAACTCTCTGAGATGGCCAACAAACCTAGTTTCCTATGGGCAGGTTGAGGTCATCAAGTACATATATTAATGTAACCTGCAATTTTGTTTAGATGAATGAATAGCGAGGCACTGCCAAGTTTACAAAAATAAAATAAAAAACTCGTTGTTCACAATAAATGTACATATGGAAAATGTGGTGGTCATAGATATTTAATGTAACATAGATATTTAGCACAATACATGAGCACCTTATTACTAAGTTCAAATAAATAATATAGAGTTTGTTCATTTTGTTAAGCAAGCCTCACATTTATTTGTTTATTGACATAATATAGAAATAGGTCGTTTTGTCATACGAGCTTTATGAAAAAGATTATATATATATATATATTTAAATTATTTAATCTTAATATATAATATGAAAAGATTTTCAAGTTATTTAAAAATATACAATATAATTCATATTTACTTTCAAAATATCAATATCAATACTCTGAATCATTAGGTACTTGAATCAATGTAAAATGTTGGTTTTGAAATGTGCTATCACCGAAATCAAATTACTATATTATTCATCACTCTATTGTCAAAAATTAATTTAATATTTTAATGGATAGTTAAAATCAAATATCAAATGATTTTATTTTAGAATTTTATTTATGTATTTCTTAAGAGAAATATTCATAGATCAATCACAATTTGATTTATGAAGTTTAAGATTGTAATTATTTTGAAATTGTAATTTAATATGCGAGGATAATTTAAGAAAAAAATCTTTTAAGTCTTATAAAGTGGACAATTCTTTTTCATTTACTATATTTTCAGAAAGTAATTTTGATATTTTAGATTAGGTTTCATTACCTCTTTATAGTATTGTACTTGTTTTTTATCTTTTAATTAAAATGATTATAAGAATAGCTCCATTAATTTTTTTTTTTTTTTTTTTTAGTTTTTAGTTTTTTTTTTCCTCAAGTGAAATGTCGAGAGAATTTTTTTTTGGTTTACTATATTTAATATTATTGATTTAATATTAAGATTCCATATTTTTTAATGTATTTAAAAAAATATTATATAATTTTAATATATATGTTTTGTTTATTTTTGCAATAATATCTTATTTTTGGATGGAGATCTTCATAGTGTTGTAATTTTAAATTTAAAAAAATGACATGACAAAATTATCTTGTTTTGATTTAAATGTTGGTTTCATGGTTTCAATTCATGACATTTGCATTTATCAACGCTATAGTTCGAAATAATATTTATTATTTTAATATCAAAGAAAGAGAGTGCTATTAGCACCACTTTTAGTTTTGATACAAGTTTTTGTATAAAATGGTTTTAGTTGTTAAGCCCATAAACATTTATTTCTGTTTTGTTATTTGAATTAAAAAAAAATTATTTGATATTTTATTGTAATAATGTGTTGGTTGTAAAATTTTGTATTTTTTTTAATTTTGAGAAGGAAAATATTTTTCTTAGTAGCACTTTTTTTGAAATGAAATAAAAATAGCTATTAATATTACCTATAAAAATGAGAATACATTGAACTTTTTATTAAATTGGTAACTATGTAATTTTCTCTCAAGTGGGGGAGACCGAATTTTATGAGGATGGTATAGGGTGTATTGGCCTCAATTTTGGGATTGTAATTTATGAACTATTTTTTAATTTGATTTATCTTTTTATAAAATTTTCTAAAAATATTGCAATGTCAAATTTCACAACCATATAAGATATTGAGATTGTAAGTTACCAACTATCTTTTAATTTGATTTTTTTTATAAAATTTTCTTAAGATATTGCAATGCCAAATTTCACAATCATATAAGATATTGAGATTGTAAGTGATGAACTATTTTTTAATTTGATTTATATTTTTATAAAAAACTCTAAATATATTGCAATGCCAAATTTCACAACCATATAAGATAATATGATTGAGAAGAGTCTCAAATGGGAGATTATTGTTTTTTTTTATTTTCCTATAACTGAAATTTCTATTGATTTATCAAATAGTTATAGGTTTAGATAGTTTGAGCATGTCTTGGTCCCGGATAATTTGGAAATCATACTCATGGCACTGCATTGAGTTCTTGTTTTTCAAAATTCTTGCTTCGGAAATGTAAACAAAATTAATAATGGAACTATGTCTAACACCCTCAAGTTTAAACCATATAATATTCTTATATCTACAAGTAAGAGATAAAAATAAAAAACAATTAAAGCATTAATAACGTCATGAGAATTATGTTGAGTCAATTGGCTCCACCTCTAAGGGTTTCTTACCATTTTGAGTGGAGCATCCTAGGCATTGAGGTGTACAAAGATGATTTTTAATTTTGGTTAGACACTTGTCTAGCTCCTTCTCCCAAAGTTGGATCTCATCTAGCTACAAAAGAAATTAATCTCTAGGATCGTCGCATTCCAAAAACACTATGGCCAATAGGTATTTCATTTGTCAGTATAACTTTATCATATACAGATATTAGTTCTACGTACTCCTCGTATTTCATGTATGGGATTCAAGGAGCAACGACAACTACAACTTCCATTCCTAATAAGAAACCATGTTCCCCCATTATGTTTTATTCCATCTCCATGAGTTGACACTGAATTCCAAACAGAATGTGGTCTCTAAACTGATAAGAACCCAACCCATCCACCTTGCGCTTCATATTATGTTTCCCGTCACCTATTGGAAGCATATTGGCACAAAATAGGAAAAATAAGATTTTACGAGTCACACCCGAGTTGAGTGAGACCTTTCTGAACAAATTTCATAATGCTAGGTAGGACTAGCAAAGAGGCACCTTCCATCTCTTCCACCTACATGCTCTTACTAGGAGGTCTTACCTTAAATATTTCCTCACATACTATGAATGGAAAAAGAAACCAAACTAGCTTTCCCACACAAGAAAGAGAAGAGGGAAGGGGAAACAACTTAATAAAATCGCAAGCTAATGCACTAATAGAGATTCTCCTAAACCAATCATTTGAGTGTCTCTGAAAGAGAAAGGCATACCATCATTAAAAGAACTAATTTCAATGGATTACCATACATCATAACCTCAATCAGGATCCAACTCCTACATTCCTCCTCTACATAGTTCAGGTAACTAAGATGGTGCAACAATTGGGTGTAATTAACTCTGATATTGTTGTGTACTTAGAGAACTCCGTCCACACTTAATGAGGGAGGGCATGATGAAACGTTCTTTCCTATCATAATTTCATGGGGCGGTGGCCATGTGCCATCCCCACTTTTGCATCACTAATCACTCCATTTGTGAAAAATTGAGTGTTTTTCTTATCTTATGGACAAAACCCTATTGGTTTACTATTGTTTTCAAGCCCATAATATGCCTTCCACTCTCAATTTATCATTTTCTCAATTATATAGTTCTAGATAATCTTGTGATGAAAATAAATCCAAAGATATATTTTTGGAGTAATTTCGTCCAAGTTTTTGTTATCATATGCTAAACTAGTGAAAGTGATTTTTCTATTTCATAACCTTCAATTCTCAATATTAACAATCATACCCATAAAAAAGGGTAAGCCCTTGGAAGCATCTCCATGTTAATAATGAAAGGAAGCATCTCGATTATATTAAGCAACACACTATTTCTGAATCTATCATATCAAATCTCTCAAGTTACATTTTTTTTTTTAAAGTACGAAAATTGAAGAAAACCATTTGTATATCTAGGAATTTAATATCTCATGCAATATCATGAACCTACAATAAAATAAATCTATAATGAGAAAATCATAGACCTACAAATATTAAATTCCCCAAGTTAAATATTTTTTTTAAATGCAAAAATAAACATAAAATTAATATTTACACTTTAAAATATTTAACCCCTTCACTTTTAGATAGACATAAACATGCTCATGTGGTGTAGAGCAGTCAGTGATGGGGTGCACTATTAAGGCACTCTATCTGCAAGGTCATCGGTTCGAAACCCGTGGGTGATTAGGATTAGTCTAAACTAGCAAAAAAAAAAGAAGATAGACATAAACATAATAAAGATAAACCTATACTAATTTCAATAAGTAAAAAAAATAAACATAGCAAAGATAAACCTATACTAATTTCAATATATAATTCCTTTAATAATATCTTTGACTTATAATTCCTAATAATATTTAATATTTTTAGTAATAATTTCTATTCCAATTACATTCATGCTTTACACATTTTATTATATTAATTTAAATTTTTAAAATTATACTTTCTTCTTAATTTTATTTACATTTTGTCTATATAATATTTATTCTCAATATACCATATAATTCACATTCACATATTCTCAATATACCATATAATTCACATTCACCTTAGCCTTTAATATATGAATAATATGTTTTTACAGAATAATTGCTTAAATCAATCTAATTGGCTATTTTTAAGATATTTTATTATAAAAATTTATACATTAAATAAATATATATTATAATAAATTAATAAACTAAAATCGATTAATCATATATATATTAATAATATATCATATTTTTTATTATTTTTTCAAATTATGATTTAGAATTCAATTTCATAATGTATTTATAGGAGTTCTTAATTTTATTTACATTTTCTCTATATAATATTTATTCTCAATATACCATATAATTCACATTCACCTTCACTTTTAATATATGAATACTATGTTTTTACAGAATAATTACTTAAATCAATATAATTGGTTACTTTTAAGATATTTTATTATAAAAATTTACACATTAAATAAATATATATTATAATAAACTAAAATGGATTAATCATATATATATTAATAATATATCATAATTCTTATTATTTTTTCAAATTATGATTTAGAATTCAATTTCATAATGTATTTATAGGAGTTGTCTTTAGTATGATTTTTTAGAATTTCAGTGTGGGAATTTGGTGAAAACAATTGAAGTAAAATCTTGACTTTTGTTATTTAAACTGGTTTTCTGACTATATATATAGATTCAGCACCCTAAAAAATCCTTAGGGCACTTTGATTGTGCAAGGCTACCCATCAAATTTCTATTTTCAATAAATTCCTACAGGAATTTAGAGAAATTAAACTGAAAAAAACTACTGTAAAAGCTTTCAAAAAGTGACACTATTAACTACTAGGTATTTATAACTGAAAAATAAACTTTCCATGTATATGGAATTTATTTTTAATTAAAACTATTTATAAAACCACATATAATGTTGAAAATACATAAAAGTTGTCAGAGAATGATGTTCGTTACAACTATCATCCCTCCATTATATTCTTTTAACATATTTGCAATATGGACAGATATATTACCAGAGAAGAAGATTTGCAGAGTTTAAAGGAGAGGAGAAGAAGAATGATACCCGGCAATTCAAGGCTCCTTCCTTCATTCCTTTTATCCCGAAATATGATTGTAGATATGCTCGCCGCTCGCACTAATTGTTATTGAAATAACAGTAGCCAAATGCTGCGAAGATTGGACTATGGTGACCCTCTTTTTCGCCAAAAAGTTCAGATCGTCAAATCTGGAGAGCAGAGCGGTGAAGAGCCGGACAGATGGCCTCAGGGCATTCTTCAAACACTTCGTGGGCAAATTGGCTCTCATTCAACAACCAGATGAGGACATAATGGCTTCATTATGTAAGCCTACCTGTCAGTAGTCGCCACCTGGATTTATTTGTTGGTATAGATTCCAGCCATGTCGACATATTACCTCATATGTCGCCATTGTCTCTTTTACATTAAAATATGTCGCCATTGTCTCTTTTCCCTCTTTTAATGGGCAAAGTGCCACGCCATGTTTGAGTGTTTGGTCACTAGTTGACTATTGCAATTTTTTGGAATCCATTATGATATTCGGCGGAAATTATCTATAATTGTTGTAAATCAAGATAATGTATTATTAATTGTTGAACTCCACTGAAATAATGACAAATTAGAAATTTTTTACTATTGTTGTATATTGGTTGTTTTAATAGTAGGTTTTGGATGACAATGTTTGCTTAAAGGAATCTTTACTTAATATGCCACAACTAGTTGCTATAGGTTTTTTCATAGTGCATAACATTCTATATATGCATTTGTGGGATAACTCAGAAACGATACATTGTTCACATATCAAATATGTCCTTGTACCATATGCACATTTTTCTTAGTAATGAGAAATGAGATCTACAATATAAGATGTGGCAAATATTCAAAGGATGGTTCTTATATTGCTAGCAATGGAAACTTTTACAATTCTACATCATTTAATGGGACATTCAATGCATTGAGCTTTTGTATGAACTATCTAATATGGTATTCACCTAATGCTTTACACTACCAACAAATTAATTTGCCACCCTTATTGTTTACAATTATGTACAAGAAACACTCATGGACATCATTTAGAAACCATTCACCTAGGTTTTATCTTTTCATCACTATTTAATAGTAAACAAAGAAACATACCCGGTAAACCAAATACAACAACAAAAACACAAATTAAATATTTTTAGTATTCAACCAAAAAAAATCTAGTCCATAACCCATTTTTTTAATCCAAATTAAATACTTTTGAAAGATCCTTACCACAAATCAAAGAGTGCTTTTTATTGGAGTTGGGAATTGAAAAACATTTAATTCATTAGAAATATCATTAATGTTATAATAATATTTTTTACAATTTAATTAAAATCAAATGGAAAAACAAAGTATCTCATTAGGATAATTTTTTCTTCCAATTTTTATCCAATAAAATATTAGGCCATAGAAAAGAATTATATTCACTTATAAAAACATGTGAGTAAACTCGTGTTGTTCCATTTGAATTGCAAGGTTTCACCAATGTTAGTATCCTCCCCATTAATCAAATAACACGAGTACCTTGATGGCATGTCTTTCACCTTGACTTCCCCACTTTGACATTGTAAGCCATGGCTGACGTGGTCCGTGGTCCTCTTGTGGCTTGTCCTTCACGTTCACTTCCCCACTCTGACATCCCTCTACATATCTCACAGGTGTGTGTACTTGCTGATTATCCATGGACACATAGCTTCTAATTTTTTCCCTTTATAATGATGATGCTTGTGCTCATGATTCACATTATTACTTTTCTCCACAGTTCTAAGGATAGAGACCCTGACAACATCTTTTTATTTACTTCTTATTCTTGTTTTTTCTTTATGTAAAGACTTAAATTATGATGGGAAGTCATTAATGAAAAATATACTTTTTACCTAAGTATCAAATATTTTTAAAGATTTTAATTTTGAACATTTTTTTGGGAAGTTTAAGAATAAAAAATCACTACACTTATTTAAAAACCATGCATGAATATAGCAACAATATCTAGAAATAATGACATAAAATATATGAGGTAGTTATCCATATTGAAATATTTATTTTTGCAATGTTAAATATTATAAATCTCATCAGTCCTTACTATAACAACATTGTTTTATCAACATTTAATGAAATGATTGATTTTATCTATAACCCAAATGTGTGAGTTTGCTTGTTGTTGGTACACACAACAACCGTTGAACTTTCTAAATGTGATACTTATTCATGTGTCTTGTAGCCCTTGAGCAAGTCTGAACATTCTTGGCTTGTGGAAAAAAGAAAAAAAATTGTTGAGGATCCCACCAGAGATTGAAAATGTTAAAAGAAAATGATTATTTATATTTTTCAAATTTTAATTTATGGTGTAATCATGGTTGTTATTTAGAGTTTTGATATCACTTTAATGACTAGGTAATAAAACCATACAATAATATAATAGATAAAACTGTTATTCTATAAATCAAATTAGTTAATTAATTATTTGAAAATAAATCATTAAATAGACTCAAAATGATTAATAATTATGTTAATATACATTTATATTTTTTAATAGGATTTTTAGAATTATCAAGAATTATTAAGTGGATGGTAGGGATTTAAACTCCATAGAATAAAGTGGAATATTATTAATAATATACACAAATAAAAAGTTAAGATTTACCTACAAAATAACTATTAAAGAAAATGTCACATTAAGAAATGTTATGGTTTTTTGAGACATATGGTATTGATAAGCTATGGTATTCTAACAAAGCCTATTTGCAAACATGGTAAAGTAAGGGTGAATCTCCATGTATCTTATTACATGTTTTTGTAATTGTATAATAATTTTTTAGTGTTATTTAAAATTAATTTATAATTTAGTAGTTTTATAATTAGTAATTTAATAGTTATAAATTTTTATTTTCTTTAAAATTTGGTATAATTTTTTTTGAAATTGTTAATTTTAATATATAATAAAAAAAAATGAAAATTTTCATATACTAAATTTATTTATATATTTAAAATTCATTTTAAATAAAAAAAATTCAATATATTCCTTAAAAGAATATACAATCAAATCCTAATGAAAATAAGACAAAAAAAAAATTCAAAGCAATTATACTGCTTCGTTTAAAAAAGAAAAGTTCAAAGCAATTATATTGCTTTGTTTATAAAAAATCACTTATTGACAGTTGTGGCTGAGTTGGCAAGCAAGTATATATTTAAAAATAATTTTTTATTTTTATTTTTTAAATTCCAAATTCAATAAGATATGAATTTAGTAAGCAAGTATATGTTTGTAAATAACTTCATGTTTTTTTTAATTCCAAATTCAGTATGATATGAATTTAGTGGTTCCAATTCTAGTTGAAAGCTGTGAATCTGAATTAGCTCTACAACATCAAAGTTGAAGTTGAAATTCATTCCGAAAAATAAAACTGAACTATACAATGAATTTTAAAAGAAATGTCACAGCATTCCACTGTCTAATTCCAGTGCTTCTGATCTTCGAATTTCTTTTGTCTGTATTTATCTTTCGTTATACAAAGCATTGTGATGGATTAAATGCATTTATCTTTCGTTCTACAGAGCATCATGATGGATTAAAAGACTGAGAATTCTTGGGCCAGACACCTCATGTGTTGAATTGACTCCTTTGAATTTTCTGATTGGGCAAGACAACTCAGGTGTTGAATTTCCCCCTTTGAATTTTCTGATTGGCCTTGTATGATAAAACTCAGGTCACTTTTACTTTACTGTCGTTTTTATTCTACCTCGCAGCCTAGTATGTTGTCAGAATTGCAGAGAAAAGGTATCTACGACATCTGTACAATTCACGTCTTCTAATTAACAATTGAAGTTTCTGCAAAATTCCAGAGTTTCAGATGATTTCACCTGCAAAAAAAATCACACTAATATGGTGCACAAATATCATAACTAGAAACAAGATACGGCTTAAAAATGTGAGATCAGCTGTAAAATGTGAGATGTCAGATATAAATGTAGTCATATGGTGCAAAGATGTCATATTTAGAGGAAAAAGGTGGAGGAGGTGAACTCATTAAAAAGAAAGGCCTAAGACTTATCGGCTTAATCATGAAATGAAAATCAGGCTAGGTTGTTAAAATTCGTTTACGGGTTTGGATTTTATCGAGTGTTGAGATAGAACAAATTCGTTGAAGCGAAATCATTTTCAAATTATTTTGAAGGTGTCTTGCCTTTCTCAATAACATTTCTTTTGATAGATTGTAGCAAAAACCAGGAAAAACTGACCTAGAGGGCGTAGAGCCAAGAAAAAAAGGAGACAAAGTTCATCTGACCAATTAACTCGATGGTTCGTCTTCCAACAGGATTGGATTCTCAAGAGTGCCATCGGCGGAGGCGTCCACTGATGTAGGGTGGCTGGTCAGAGCGCCCCCAGTCTCTCTCTTGATTCTTGGTGTGCCTTCTCCTACCACTTGCATGGTCACCATTCTCCTTTTTAGCATAGCGTAATGGGGAGAATCTTTTGTAACAAAATGCCTATGGTGGACCATGTCCATATAAACCATGAACTTATAATTAAGTATATCCAACTTTGCTTCTAGGGACTTTGTGGAGTCACTGTGATCCTACCTAACAAAGCCCATAATGGTTTTTAACCGCGAGGAGAACTCAATTGTTCGGCTATAAAGTTTTCCCTGGCTCTAGTGAAGCAATGGTCGAGAATCCATGTGAATTGAGCATCGACATCTTCCTTGTTGGTGTGACGACAGATAGTCTTGGCCTATATCTCAAGCTCTTGAATGCACTCTCAGGTCTCCTGAGTTACAAAGTTGTTGTAATTGATGGCAGTATGCCTTGATGTCACTTCAGAAGGATTTCTTAGTTTCATGTTGGCCTTATTCTAGCATTTGTTGTTCCTGCCTCTGGGTCTGCGAGGGGCAGCAACATAGCTTTACCGAGGGGGCATGCTGAAGGACAGAGTGAAAGGGTTGTGATGGGATGGGCGAAGAGAAGAGGTTTGGGGAGAGAAAACTAAGGAAGCTCGAAGGCAGAGGGACTCATGGTAAGGAGCGTTGGGTCTGGGGTATTCGTAGGGAAGTCGAGCGATGGGGGGACCTAGGAGGAGGGTGGTGATAATAATTCCATTAGAGCTAGTCAAGTCCAAGTACAATGCTTTCATAGCAGTGCAAGGGATATTATTGGTTCTTGGGTTGGAGGGGTGGCAGTAGAAGATCAAAGGCATGCTCAGGATTTTCAATCCCATAGGTGAATAATTGGATTTGATGCCAGGGGAAAAGTTCATAATAACGGATTTAGGGAGAATGTACCAGTTGGGCCCACGAGGTCTATTGTCTTGTTGCATAATAATGATGATCACAACCTTCATTATCTTTGGCATTTATAACCTCACCCTCCTTGTTCAAGGTACCTTCCCCCAGCTCCTTGCATGCAAGGGACTGTAACTTGTAATTTCTAGTTGTACCCTCATTGGATAACGTGTCAGCCAAGCCATTCGATTTCCTTTTGACCACCTAGAAGTGGAGCCCACTGAGGTTGTTAATGTGCTAGAAAATGCAATGAAGTGTTTTGGTTAGTCTTTAGTTGTCTGTTACTCTGTTTACCGTGGTGCCTTGCTGGAGTTTGCGGGCAACCATATTTTCCTATGTCGAGTCACCTTCGACGATCAGGGAGTCGAAGCACTACTCTTTAGCTATGGCTAGACCGTGCTCCATTGCATGGAATTCCGTTGCATTGTTAGTGGTGGTTCCTAAGTTCCTATATTAAACCCACAAAATTATTCTGACAACATTCTTGAAAATGCCATCAAAACTCGTTGCTCCGATGTTTCCTTTGGTCGCGCCATCATAATTCATTTTAATCACATTATTCTCTGGTGAAAACCAGTGATAGGGGGCTTCAAGGGAAGCATTTTTGGGGTTGGGCTTGCCCCATGGTAGGAAATGTAGGTCCAGAAGGAGAAGAATATGTTAATCTGCGGGGCGAGGGGGGGCTTGGAAGCTTGGAAGCTTGGAGATGGCTACAATTTCCCGAATAATTTTCTTGTTGGAGGTAAGGAGGATTTCCCCAAGCTTCTTATCATTCTTAAAATTATTTCCATTGCTTTCTTCCCATATAGCTCAACAGTTTTTTCCCGTTAATATATTCCATGCCTTGTCAATAACAGGATCGGGGGATATACTAGATCTTCAATTATCTAGAGTGGTTTGAATGGAGGCTCTATCTCTGTTGGTGGTTCTAAAAACCTTAGCTGCCTAGTCCCATGTCTTATTCATGTAATTTCAAGTGTTCCAAAGATGATTGGTTGTCTCTGCTGATTGACATAGAGGATATCTAGAGGGACCAATAAAGCCCATTCTAAAAATATTATCCCATGTGAGAAATTTATCATGCATGACCAACCATAGAAAAATGGAAATGTTTGGCCAAAGGTGTCTCTCCCAGAGATTTTTCCCTTTTTGTTGTGGTTGAAGTTGATCGTTTTTAGATATATATCCATAGGCCTCCTTGAGACTGAAGATACCAGCCGAGTTCTTTCCCCACTGAATTTTATCTTCCCCATGATCAATCAGGATTTTATGGTCTTAGATGGTTCGTTCAAATGAACCCCAGTCAATGTTTGCTAGTAGGGCTGACTACTCTTGAATATCTCGCCATTCTCTCCAGCGAGCATCAGCTGTGTTGGGCTTCCAATAGTGAGTAACTTCAAGTTTCCCTTTTGCCTGCGGTTCTTTGGAGAGTGGCATGTTGATCACTATCAAGGACCGTTAATTGTTGCCAGACATCCTCCCAGAAGTTTTGTTCCTATATGATGTTTTTATTTTTCCATGTCTCGTTCCATATTTTCGATCCATTTATGTTTCCTGCGAGCCTATTGAGGTCCCTGTTAGAGTGGTTGGGTGCATACTTTGCTTTTCAAATTTGGCCCTAGTACATGTGCGGGTTGTCCAACCATATCTACCATCTATTAGCCCCCATGGCTTTCCCCAGGAGTACTGGGTCTCTGAGGCCAAGCCCTCCAACAATCTTAGGCTTTCATAACTAGTCCCACGCCACCAAGGCCCATTTCTTATTTTTATTTGAACCTATCCATAAGAAGCCTCATTGAAAACTTATAATGGAATTAGTGAATGACTTACTACTTGTGAGGGCTGAGAAATGATAAATGGGCATGGCTTGCAGAACAAAATTTACCTGGAAAAGTCTTCCAACCAAGTCGAGGGACAGAAAGGTCCATTGAGAAATTGTTTTGCACAGTCTATTGAGGAGGTCCTCCCAATTATATATATTTTTAGGATTAATTAGTGAGGGGAAACCCCAGGTACTTTGAGGGAACATAACACCTCTGAAAGCCTAGGATTCTGGTGATATTTCTTTGAATGGCCAAGGGGGTATTAAAGAAAAATATTTTGGATTTTTCAAGGTTAATGGAGGTTCGTGACGCTTCAAAAAAACAGTTTCGAATGCATTATGAGGTAGTTGCTTCATTAAAATTGGGGATTCCCATCAAGACAATGTCATTGATGAATTGCTGATGGGTAGATGTTGGGGTATGGTTATGGTGTTTGAGCCTGATGAGCCTATTGTTGGTGTTGACAGGTTGGAGTGTTATTCTTAATCCTTCGGCCATGATGATAAAAGGGAAGGGGGACATAGGGTATCCCTGCCTAATACCTCTTGAGGGGCCAAATGGCTTGGAGGGTTATCCATTGACCAGATGGAAAAAGATGCTCCCAATACCAGAGCTATGATCCAGTCAATGTAGTCTTAGTGAAAACCAAAGGTAGCCAGTACTTTATGCATGTATTCCTAGCTGAGCTTGTCGAAACTTTCAACATATCTAATTGCACCATCATGTGAGGCATCCTTATGGATTGGAGTGGGTGTATAGTTTCATGAGAGAGTATGATATTGTCCGGGATATGTTTGCCTTCCACATACCCCGCTTGGTTTGTGAGATTAGAAGGGGGAGAACAATATTGATCCTATTTTCTAGAACCTTCGAGATGATTTTTTAAATTACATTGCAAAAGGTTATTGGTCAGAATCGGTCGGGAGAATCAACCCCTTCCTACATTAGGATGAGAGTTAGGAAAGTGGAATTCAATGCTCCTAGGATTTTCTTATTGATCCTAGAGTCCTCCAGTAGAGCATGAACTTCACATTTGATGAAATACCAACAAATTTGAATAAAACAATGGTAAAACCATTAGGTCTTGGAGCTTTACCCTTGCGCATAGTCATCACCGTTACCTCCACTTCTTGCACTAATACTTCTTTAAGGATCATTTGGTGTGGTCCTGGTTGAGGATTGTGGGAATTTTATTGGTAGTGTCCCTAATGGCTTGGGTCCTATCGTCCACGGGTTCATCAAGGATATTTTTGTAGAAATTTTTTAGCTTGCTCGAAATTTCCTCTTGGGAGTTAACAACTCTCCCATCCTTGGTAATTAGGCTGAGGATTCTGTTGTTCCTCCTGTTTTGGACCATGGAGTGATGAAAGAAGGAGGAGTTCCTTTCACCACACTTGAGCCAGCGGATTCTTGATTTTTGCTGCCAGATTTTTTCCTCTTTCTTAACTGTTTCTTCCAATTTTCTTTTAAGATTCATTTCTTTCTCTTTCATCTGGTCTGTGATACCTTGTTGGATGATTCCTTGTTGGAGCACCTCCATGTTCTGCTCCAAATCCTTTTTTTCCATGATGATATTACAAAATACTTCTTTGATCCAAAGTTTGATACTGTTTTTATGTGCTTTAATTTCCGCTGGAATTGGTACATTCTTGTGTCATTTTATAGTGGAGAGATCTCCCATGAGATATTCATGTTGCTTAAGGAGTTCATATTATCTAGCCAAAAAACTTCAAATATAAAGGGGCAATTATTGGGGGAAGTTGAGATATGAATCCTTAGAGCTATCATCGAGTGATACAATCCTGATTGGGGTAAGATTCTGCATTCATTTTCCAAGGAGGTTAAGTAGATAGCTTCCAAGATCAGGAATCTATCAAGCCAAGAGGCTATCTTCCTATCCCCACCTCTTATATTGTTCCAGGTGTAGGTGTTTTTCACACTCTGTATGTTCGTCGTGTCCATATTGTCTATGGTTTCTTGGAAAGCTTAAAAATATTTATGTAGCTTCCTTGGTCCTCATTTTTTTTATGACAAGTTGAGGATCATATTGAATTCCTCCACTATGATTTTGAAAGGATGGAGTATGTTCTCAAGGGTTCTCATGACAGAGGATAACATTTGAGTCCTTTCATCCACCCTGTGGGGTGCATATATGTTGGTTACACAGATAATTTCAGTGGTTCCTATGATTTTGAGGACCATTGTGATTGACCTTCTAGTTTCTACTAAGGAATTCAGGTCATATTGAGAGATCTTCCATAAAATCAGTTTCCTTCCTGCTATTCCATGAGCTGCATTGGCTAAATATCTATAGCCCTTGCAACATTTCCTTTGTAGGGTCAACAAAATTTACATTACATGCTTAGTCTCTTGGAGGAGTACTATGTCTGGTTTGTTAGCTAATATTATTTGTTTTAAGAGTTTTTTCTTTTGAGGGCCATTTAATCCTTTGATGTTCCATGGGATGAAATTCATTAAGAAATATGGGGGGTTAGTGTAAGAGCTCTTAACTTTCCCTCATTGATTAATCTTTCTCCTATCTCCCATAGGATTTGTCTTGTAGTTTTCCTTCCTAACTTTCGACTTGGACCTTTGGGGTTATACTGATCCGCTGTGATATTTGATAGAATTCCTTTGAGTGCAATGTCTTCTGGGAGTGTCCTAGCCGTGACCCATTTTAACTCCTCTTGTAATAGGCACATGATTTTATTTTTTGGATATACTCCTTGGGTATGGCAGCCAGACCCGTTGTATACAATTCTTCTACTATCGAGTTGAGATACATGCCTTTGAGAGCTTCTTCTATGATATGGCCCTCTGCTGAGTTTTCTAAGGGCTTAGAGTCCTTGTATGTGTATTCTAATGTCTGGTCACTCTCGGTGTGGTTATTCATGGTATTATCCTCTGGATTTTGATCTTGTGTTGTTGAATTTTGGATTGGAATTTTCCTACCCTCCTCGACATGTGTATTCTAAGGTTGGTTCTTCATGTTCTTCTTGCAGGGCTTCGAACTTGTTTCTTCCTGCTTACTATTGTTGGCCATGTTTTCCTTGAGTCTTCTTGTTGTTTCTATTTTGGATGTGACCTTGGTGTAGCCTTGTTCACATACCTTCCTTTGTGTTTGTGTTTTGGTTTGTTGAGGGATATTCTAGGGACAATCTCTAAAGAGATGCCCATGCTCATGAAATTTCCTGCATCTAAAGTGTATGTGCTCATAATATATATTTTGGAACCATACTTCATCTCGAAAGACCAACTTGATGGCCTCTAGAAGCACCTCTGATACATCCATGTAGTCACATATTCTAGCATGGGACATAGAATCCATTCCTAGTACCCTCTGACATTTTGATGTATCCTCCCAATTCGTCTCCTATTCATTTCAACACAGAGGGCAACCAGGAGTTCGTGGATAGTGAGTAGAGTATTACCTAGACGGGAGCCCTGGTGAAGTCTTCCTTTTTAGGAGTGAATTTTTCCTTCCAATAAATCATATACATTCCTACTGAATTCAATAAATATAGGCCACCTATGAAAATATGGTCACGGTCTTGCAGGAGATAAAATATGACTGTGAAGAAGCCATTGGATCCTAATTGTAGTCTTATTTCTCCTTCTGGACACAATTTATTATGAATCCACCAATATACTTCTTTCTATGTGGGTCAAATACCTATGAATTTAACATGATGGCATGTTCTTGCATGAAGCATCTATATACAACAACATCTGAGTCTTCAATCTCTCGAAATATTATTTTTTCGCCTTGGGTTTGAAGTGGTATTTTGCTTGAGTTTGAGGCTGCTCACTTTCTTTTGCACTTGTATATATGGAGCCCACAATTGCGTTGGGCTGTGAGGTTGAGGGTTTTCTTGAAGCTTTTACTGTTCTTTTTTTTTCCCAGGTTGGCGACGTTGGATTTTGTGGAGAGTAGAAGGAAATGTAGATCATGAGCTTGGTGAAGAATGACGCATCAGATTCCCTTCCTTTACCCTAGACTCTGTCATGAAAGGAGGGCTTTTCACAACTTTGTGTCTAAGATAAAAGGTTTTCCAACATTTTTTCCTTACTCTTTCAATATTTTACTTTAGCTATTTTAATTTTAAAATTTTAAACTTTTTCTTAGCATTGTTAATATTTTTGCCTCCATTAGGCAACCATATTTCTTTATAGAAGAATATAATTTGATAAACGTATTTGTATCATATTTATTTCTACATTTACATTTACGTTTTCTTTCCTAATATAGTTTTCCCTTATCAAGGGTTGCACCTATAAATGCACTGATATAGATATATGTTTAATATGTACCATCTTATTTTAGTTCTTCCACTTTTATATTCACTTTTTTTTTTTTTTTTAATTACATTTGTATCTTCAAATTTTATGTTTCCATTTTCTTTCAATTTTTTTTGGTTCCCTTTTATTGCATTTCAATATGCCACAATTTTAATAATATTAGGAAAATAAGGTTTTAATAATATTACTTTATAGAATATTTGATTTTTTTTTTCATGTTATTCTTCATATTTGTTTCTATGCACCTAAATATTGTTTATTTTTATTTTTACTTTAATTTTTTATGATAATGTGGGTTTAATGCAGATTAAAAATATATTTGAATCTTGGTTTTTGTCATCTTTTTTATTTTTCCATGGGAAATGTTTATTCGATTGTTTAAAGTCTAAAAAATAAAATATGAGTTGTTGAACCAAACTTAGAGGGTTGAATGCTTTAAGCTTATACAAAATGTAAATTTTCTTTTTCTTTTTGTTAAATAAAATTATGAGTGTCTTTAAAAAAAATAAAAACAACAAAAACAAATACAAAACATCAATTAACTTTAATATTGGATTCTATATATGGGAAAAGATATATTAATAAATTTGAATTTATTTTAAAAATCATGTTTAATAGGGGGGAAACACTAAAGACTCAATAATCATTTATCATTAGCCAAATAAATTCAAAGTTTAAAATTTACAAATACAAGTGTTAATACATGTATGGTTGTACTTTAGATTTTTCAAAGGTATCCATAAAACCATATATTCAATCCCTGAAGAGTGCCATAACATTTTTCATATTTTAGAAAAATATACTTCTTTCCTATAGCATTTTTCATATTTTAGAAAAAATATACTTCTTTGGGGAAAGAAAATAAAGCCATGAAATCACCCGGTCCTCTAAATCTTTAACAAATTCCATCCATTTTTTTTATATAATTTTTTTTTTTTTAATAATCATTATATAAGAAATGAATTTAATTAATAACTAACATAAAATTTATTTCTAATTTTGAAACTATCAAACAATTTATTAAAATCTATGATTTATAATAAATTATAATACTAAAAAAAACTAAAGTTTCAATATTATTTTAATCTATCTAAAAATAATTTTTCCTATCTCATTTCTTTCCACATATACAAACACCATGTTTATATTAGAATAAAACACCATATTTATATAAAAAAACCTTGAGATATAATATTTGATCCAACCTTATTTTTACCCTTTTAATGTAATTTGAATTACTCTTTAATGTTTCTTTATTGTTATATCACTTTTCAATAAAAATAAACTTAGGTGAATTTTGATTATATTTAAAAAATTGAAATTAATTTTATTTAATAAAAATAAATAAAAATAATTTTCTGCGAGCTCTTTAATTATAAAGAAATTTCACACTAAGTATAATATAACATTCAAAATTAGAAATAATTCAAATTAACACAATCATTACACATAGAATCTGTAGATTGAGCATAAAAAATAATCCATACCAAGTTTGTTGAAATGGGAATGCATAACAAATACGTTTGACTTCACATACATCTTTAGAAAACAAGGCATCTTAATTATCCTTCGTAGGTACATATTTCAATTTTCTCCAGACTCCAGCCAAGATAACATTGAGTAAGAATGCAAAGGAATATATCAAAGCTATACTCTCAAATCTACTACCATTCAGCCTACGATCACATAACACTATAATCGTACCATCAGTACCCCACCTGCTTTGCCTTCAATCAAATTCTTGAGACAACTCACCCAAAAGATACCCTCAATCCTTCACTTCACCCAAACTAGACCAAGCATAGCACCATATACCCATCTCCTAAAACTCCTTATACCCTAATTTTCTCACTAATCCCCCCACAAAGACTTTGTCTTCCACTCATTTTCTTTGAAAGACAAACCAAATCCAAGCACTCCATGACTAGAGAAGTACCAATGGTTGCCATTATCACAATTACTCTAACTTTAGAGAGAGGCATGAAATGAGAATCATACCATTTTCCAACACCTCCTTAAGTTTCAATTAGCACAACCCAACTAATTGAGAAAATCAAGTGTCCACAACTCGGAATAAATTATAATGTTTGGATGCACTTGGTAGCCATTGGTGTTGGTGTTATCAACACTACAATTTAGAAAATATTTTGCTAAAATCGCATTGGCAGCAACCCGTCTTCTTGTACTGTCCACGATATAGTCTCTTAATGCCCTTTTCACTATAAGAGAGCTAGAGAAGCCATCCAGTCTGAACCAGCCAAGAAAACTGGAAAAACCAATTACAGTTTCACTTGATTCTAGTTGTGCTACAACAATACCAGATAGCCATCCCAACCATCCAATTAGCTGTAAGATGAACATCTGCATCATGTAATGCCTTCCTTTCAAATCCACTAATACACCCATTTGAAAATACAAATGGAATGATTTCCTAATTTGTCATAAACCAAAAATGCACTGTTATTTCTATAGTCAAAAATTTTACTCAACCGCTCAATGCGACTAATTAAAAATAAAATTATTGAACATTTAAACTACAATATTTGAAAATGTTAAAAACCATTAGTTTCTTCTTATAAATTTTACTTTCTACAGTTGTACATGCACTCACAACTATATATATATATATATATTTAAAATACTTTTTATTGAAAAAAAATGTTAAGTTCAACATACAAAAATAACAATGTTAAATTTATTATTTTTAATAACTAAGTATAAAATAAATTATTATCGACACACTAACAGATCATCGCTAGCGAAGGGACATAGTACTTTCCTTTGAATACATATTTGAAAATGTTAAAAATTCATCGCCGAGATTAATTACATTCTGTGATCTGTCAATATCAAGGACACTAATTTCTTGTTACGTGTCAATAAATTTCGACGCTATTAACTGCAAGTTGCCAATTAGTTTCTCATGGTTAACACACATGTCAAATGTTAGGATATTTCATCTAGTGTAGAGTTAGGTAAAGTGTGTTTCTTTACCATCTACATTTGTAACTTATAATCTGATGGTCACGATTTGTAGTGATCCGACGGTTATCTCTCTCCTCGATATTAATGACACTTGATCCACGGCTTAACACACGATTGTTCCATGATCTCTATTTAAAGAGCATGGAGGGTCATTTTTTCGGTAACCATTTATGAGAGAAACATATGTAAATTTTCCTTTTATATTAATAAATTTCCTGAAGTGGCCACGTTGGCTCAGGCTGTGGACTGTTTCTCTGTTTGAGGGTTTTAACCACGTGATTATATTGGTGTATTTATTTGTGATCTATTTGTGAGCGGTTACCTTTGGTTCTTGATCTAAGGAACTTACCCTGTAAATTCCTACATGGTATTAGAGCTATTTTGAGGGCCGCATCCGTTGTTGATCAAAATCTAAAGCCGGTTTGACTGCATGCGAATACTGTTTTCTAGATCTAATATTTCTGAACATTTTTAGGCTTGGAGAACTCCTCTGCTATGTCCGGAGCATCTGTTGTAGTGAAGAACGCCTTTCATTTCATGTGAAAAGGTTTCCGTTTGCCCAAGTTATGTCAGTTTAGATATGGAGGTATAAAGTATCTGTTTTGCAGTTTTATTTGTTAAAAGTTCTGCTTATTTCTTATTTCGGTTCCCTTTTCTTATTTCAGTTTTAGGTTTTATTTATTTGTCGGATATATACCCTCTTCTCTGTGTATGCTCTTTGCTCTGCGATATGTGCGATCTCGGCAAATCAAAAATAGGAGGAAGACATTTTTTTTTCTACGTATGCTCTTTCCCCACGTCTTTGTGCGATCTCGAGAAATCATAAATAGTGGAAAAATAGATAGTTGTCGGTAAGGCTAACCAAAGATCTAACAATATGTTGTAAGGCTTGCATTCCGTTTTTTTTTGCTCGGATTTTTGTGTTTTGTGTGCAGGAAAAGGCACGCAGACGCAAGAGTTAAAAAAAAAAAAAAAAAAAAAAACTTCTTCCTTTCAAACAATTACAGAATCCTTTTACTATCTCACTTGGTGAGAAGTTAGTTTATGAGAATAGAGGTCTTGGGTTCAAGTCTCCTTCTCAAGCTTCTTTTGTAAAAAAAAAATTGTTAAAAGGGGCATAATTTTTTTTTAAATGTCGCACTTAATCCCGTTCCTGTAACTATTTGGCATCTTCAACTCGTTTTTTTCAAAAAGGCATAACTTCTTCATCCGGAAGCCATTTTTCAAGCCATTTTTTTTTAATCAGCCTAATTTTTAGAGATCTTTCAATTGGAGTAGTTATTTTCATCTTTTCTTAGCTTCAGTTTAAAAAAAAAAAAATGGAAAGTGCATGCCCGATTATTCTTAACAACACTAATTATTTCCAATGGCTACCTTGCATGGTAGATATACTTAGAAGTAAATGGATTTATAGAATAGCCACCGGACATGAAACTAAAATTTCTAATGATGATAAAGTCGCTAAATTGGAAAATAAATAAGATCAAGCACGAAGGTTGATAGGAATGTCCATTGCTCAAGATCTTCGATTTCACATCCTTGACATTGACACCCCTCATGAAGCCTTAGAAAAGCTAAATATTGTCTTTGGAATTCAAAATCAAATCAGGGCACACTAGCTTGAAAATGAGTTTCTTACTTTGAACCCTAATAATTTCTCCTCTATTGAAGACTTTTTTTGTCTAAATTCAAGACCCTTAGACTTCTTTTAGAAGGTTGTAAGGTAAAAAAGGAAGCTGGTAGCCTCATCTATTGCATTCTTGCTAAGCTTGGCCCTGCATACTCTATATTTGTTTCCGCCTTCCATTCCACTAGAGAAGCCATCATTTCTTCAGGAACCACATACAAGAATCCCTCTTTTGATTCCTTTTGTGATTCTTTGATAAGAGAACAAGAAAAAATATTACACCTTGGTCTTATCACTCCTGGAAATGCTTCTAAGAAAGCCTTAGTAGCCCAACAACAATCATATCAAAAGAATCCCAAGAAGAAGTATCCTAAAAAATATGGTCTGAAACCAAACAAGGGTCCTAAGAAATTTCAACCGCAAATAGAAAAAGCAACTCACCAAAATGATAAGGAAAATAAAAGCGAAGGGAAGAAGACCGATAGACATTGCAACTTTTGTAATCATGATGGCCATATAGAGTCCAAATGTTTTAAGTAGATGGAAGCCTTAGAAGCAACAATGAAGAGGAACACCATCAATTTGGAGCACTCTTCACCTTCATCTCCAGGAATGGAACTTTTTTCTTGTGGTTGTCAAGCATCAAGATCTGGTTATGCATTAAATGTATCTTCCTCTTCTCATTCTCATGAGTGGCTCATTGATTCTGGAGCTTCTTATCAAATGGCTAAAACTAAAACCATGTTTTCTTATTTAAATGATTGTAACACCAAATATATTTATGTTGGTGATGACAGATCTCTTAGTGTTCTAGGATCTGGAACCATTCATCTCCATAATGGTTAGTTTAGTGATGTACTATGTGTTCCTACATTGTCATGCAACCTTCTCTCTGTTTATCAGATAACTCATTCAGGTGAAGGGAGAATAGTAGAGTTCTCACCTGATGATGTTGTAATCAAAGACCCCAAATATCCCAAACATATTTTATCTACTAGCATTGCTGATGATTCCACAAGGTTGTATAAGTTTGAAAATTTTGGGTCATCATGTCTTCCCTCCATTTTTTTTGCTCATAATGATGAAGTGAGCAAACTTTGGCATGAGCGATTTGGTCACTTAAACTATTTCTCTCTTCAAACTCTATGTAAGGAAAATATGGTGACAAGTCTTCTTATGGTATCTTTCCGAGATGGTGTTTGCTCCGAATGTGTACTTGGAAAACATCATCGGGATAGTTTTGACAAACATGCCTCTTGGCATGCTTCAGCCCCATTGCAGCTTGTGCACTATGATTTATGTGGTCCACTTCTGTTGTTTCTTTCTTTGGTTGCAAGTACTTCTTAACTTTCATTGATGATTTTTGCAGACACACTTGGGTATACTTCTTAAAAATCAAGAGTGAATTTTTTAACATGTTCTTGGCCTTTAAGGCCTTTGTTGAGAAAAAATATGGACATCAAATTATTTAGTTAAGATCAGACAATGGAGGAGAATATGTTAACAACAAATTTATCAACTTCTGCACTGAGCATGACATTCAATTGCAACATACTGTTCCATATACTCCACAAAAAAATGGTGTAACTGAAAGGAAGAATCGCACCTTAAAAGAAATGGCTAATTGTATGCTTCAATCTAAAGGACTTGGTCTCAAATTTTGGGCGGAAGCCATTAACTGTGAAAATTGCATAGTAAGTCATACTCCTACTAAGGTTTTAAGGAATATAACTCTAGAAGAAGCTTGGAACTTAGTCAAACCAGATGTAAGTCACTTTCTTGTTTTTGAAAGTGATGCTTGGGCCCATATTCTAGAATCGAAACATAAAGCCTTAGAACCTAAGAGTGAAAAATGCATTTTTGTTGGATATTATGAAGATGTCAAAGGATATAGAATTCTTCAACCAAAATCCAAAAATATAATCATTAGAAGAGATGTAAAATTTGATGAAAATATATTGGCCTGCGAGCCTAGTTCGACGAGTGTGCCACTTTTGGCCTGCGAGCCTAGTTCAGCGAGTGTGCCACTTTTGGCCTACGAGCCTGATTCGGCATATGTGCCACCTCTCTCTCTCTCTCTTCAATTTTTAATAGCATTCCTTCTATCTAAGATGATGATAGTGAGGATGAAAATCCTCCTCCACCTCTTGAAATTATTCCTTTTGCTCCACTGCTTCCAAGATGGGTCCGCTCTACTTAGGATGTAGCAGGTTTTGTTGCAGGTGACCTTGCAGATCGACAACATACTCATTCTCAGTTCGAAAGAGCCTCTTCCTTATTGGCCCAAGTTCCAGAAAATACTGATCCAGAAACCTTTGAAGAAGCCTCTGGTCATCTAGATTGGGATGAAGCTATGAATGAAGAATATCATTCCTTATTGGCGAATGATATTTAGGATCTTGTTCCTCTTCCAAAAGGAAGAAAACTTGTTAGATGTAGATGGGTTTACAAAACAAAATTTGGACAATATGGAAATGTGGATAGACATAAATCTCATCTTATCTCTAAAGGATTTTCACAGGTTGAAGGCATTGACTATACTGAAACCTTCTCCCCAGTTGCCAAAATGAATTCTATCAACCTTGTTCTTCCCCTTGCTACCTCTTTTAAATGGGAAGTACATCAGATGGATGTTAAATCCACCTTCTTACATGGAGATTTGCATGAAGAAATCTACATGGAACAACCCCCTGGCTTTATCCAAAATGACTCTAGCCTTATTTGTCGCCTTAGGAAGTCTCTCTATGGTCTCAAACAAGCTCCTCGGGCTTGGTATGCCAAAATGGATAGATTTATTTTAAATAATGGCTTTTCTAGGTGTCATTCTCACAACACTATCTACACGAAGAAAGTGGGTAAGTCCTTCACCATCCTTGTTCTTTATGTTGATGATCTTATCCTTAATGGTAGTGATCCAAACCATATAGACCATGTGAAGTCTAGCCTCAAAAATAAGTTTGAAACGATAGACTTAGGACACTTGCATTATTTCCTTGGTCTTCAAGTCTTGCAATCCAAGGAAGGCATTACCCTCTCTCAGTCCAAGTATGCGTGTGATCTTCTACACCACTTTCACATGGAAGACTGTAAGGAAACCCCTTCTCCTTTTTAGTATGGAGTCAAGATTTCAGTCACTTGTACTACCCATGAAGTTGATGCTACCTTATACAGTCAACCTATTGGTAAACTTTTGTATCTAACCCATACACGTCCTAACCTTTCCTTTTTCGTTGGTCTTGTCACTCAGTTTATGCACCAACCTCATGAAAGTCACTAGAAAGCAGCTAAAAGAATACTTCGATATATTCTAGGTACAGTTCAGTTTGGGATTCAATACTGTGCAGGAGCATCTCCATTGTTGATTGGTTTCACTAATTCTGATTGGGATGGTGGCCCTGATGATCGAAAGTCTACCGCAGGATATGTATTCACTCTTGGTTCAGAACCTATTACTTGGTCTTGTAAGAAACACAGTGCCATCTCTCTTTCTTCAGCAAAAGTAGAGTATCGTGGTGCAGTTGAAGCCATTAAGGAAGCCATGTGGCTTCGTAAGATCCTGTCTGAATTTGGTCTTCATCAGCAACATCCAACTACACTTTGGTGTGATATTCAGAGTTCCATTCAGCTATGTAAAGATCCAATTCAGCATTAGCATATGAAACACATTGAACTCCACATACACTTCATTATAAAGATAATTCATGATCGTGTTCTTGAAGTGCAGTATGGTCCAACCAATGATCAAGTAGCAGATATCTTTACGAAGGCTCTCACAGAAGCGAAGTTTACCGAAGTTCGATCCATTCTTGGAGTTCAAGAATGTTGTCATTAAGGAGGGATAGGATCTAATGCCTCCTTCATTCTCTTATTGTTTCACTTTTGTAAATCCTTCAATCCTATCCCAGGTTGTTCTTAAGAGGGGATGTTAGGATATTTTGACACATAGGAAATAGACTCCTATTGTGTCACTTTTGTAAATCCTTCAATCCTATCCCAAGTTGTTCTTAAGGGAGGATGTTAGGATATTTTGAAACATAGGAAATAGTTAAGAATAACTTAGTATAGTGTAGAGTTAGGTAAAGTGTGTTTCTTTACCATGTACATTTGTAACTTATAATCCGATGGTCACGATTTTTAGTGATCTGACGGTTATCTCTCTCCTCGGCATTAACGACACTTGATCCATGGCTTAGCACCCGATTGGTACACGATCTCTATTTAAAGAACATGGAGGGTCATTTTTCCGATAACCGTTTATGAGAGAAACATATGTAACTTTTCCTTACTTTTCCTTTTATATTGATAAATTTCCTGAAGTGGCCACGTTGGCTCAGGCTGTGGACTGTTTCCCTCTTTGAGGGTTTTAACCACGTGATTATACTGGTAAATTGATTTGTGATTTGTTTGTGAGTGGTGACCTTTGGTTCTTAATCTAAGGAACTTACCCTGTAAATTCCTACATCAAACATAAATGTGATCATATGGTGCACACATGTCACGTAGAGGAAAAACGTAGACGAAACTCTGAGGTGAACTGATTCAAAAGAAAGGCCTATAGACCTAAATATAAAGGGATAATATTTATATATTATTTTTTATTTTTATTATTATTATTAACAATAATATATATTTAATTATTTCATTGCATAGCAGTGACATCTATGATCCATAATTGTGTATTAGTTTTGTACGTAGAAAAACATGGAAAAAAATATGAGTTTCAATAGTAAATCTTAGGTTTTTAAATTCCCAATAGAATGTTCTGAGCATAGCTGCCACATTAGGGCTATAGAGGCCTATGTGGTAGTGAGATTTTTGTACTTCATATCATCCCCATCATTAAAATTACACCTTGATGGTTGAGGAGACATAAACATACGACGTAGAAAACATTGATGACTAACAACTCAATGTGGAATAATGCACATTGATGGGCTACAAAACCCAAGTAGGTGAACAAAATTCTTAGTTTGTCTAGTTGGAAAACGACCCATATTTATTACAGTACGAATCAATTATCCAATTTCGGTTTCTCAACATGGGGGCATCATACGTTCCACTAGTTCAAGAGGATTACATAGATCTTCACAAATTTGTTTCATAACAAGAACCTGTTTAAAAGTCGACCAGCTTGAAACCAACTCTATAAAATGAAAATATTGAAATAAAAGCATGCTATAGAGCTCTTTTGTTCTCACACCATCCACCTTGGGCTTGGAGCACTTGGTTTGGGCATGTTTGTCCTCATAATGTTCTTTGTGTATTTGTATTACAGTCATGTGAAGAGCAACATATCCAATCCTTATGATTTTTCGAGAGTTAGGATTCATTGGTTCAGTTATAAGGAATTGAAGGGGGCTACCAGCTCGTTCGAAAATTTGGTGAATTTGTTTCTTAGTTTTTTATGCTCTAATAACCTTTCTTCATATAAATAGATCGGAGTTGAGAGATCTTTTTCAGTACTTTTGACATTATGAAAAATTTAGCATATTTTTAATCATAAACTAATATTGATACTTAATTTCTATACATATTAGTGCTTTGATAAACTCTAGTTTACCTATGTTGCAATTTTCATTCCATCGATTAAGTTATTAGGGTGTAAGAGGAATCAACGATGATGTTCAGGTGCCATAGACTGTCCTCTAGTTTGAATTTTATTAGTGGCATTGAAAATCCAGAGGCATGGTTTGAATGTGGTCATAGGATATCCATACTTGAATAGTTGTTTTCTAATGCAAGGGATCCTATATACATTATATCGAATAATATTGTACTATATGTGTCCTCGAGAGTCAGAAATGGGAGATGGGAAATGTTAGGAAATTATTTTCTGGGCATTGTAGAAGGAAGATCCATGGAACCTGTTTATGAAATGAGAAACACGAAAAAGCAAGAAATGGGTTTCATGAAATGATAAACTATAGATAGCAAGAAGTGGGAAAATCTCATCCATTGATCTACATTTTTGAGTTTCTCAGCGTGTTTGTGAATGCACATCTAAAGTTTTGATTGGTGTTTCCAGACTTGAATTTTTTGGTGGTAGGATGTACACTGACTGAGAACTGTAAATGCTTTGGTGTTGCTGAAGATAAAATTTCTACTTTATAATGTATTAGTTTTTAAGGTGATAATGTTGGGGTTACTATGAAAATTTTAACCACATTCTAAAGAGCCTTCTACACTGCATCCATGGATTTTGCATGCTTGAGCTATCAAGTGGTACAATAGATTGATTCTGATTTAAGGTCTTACTCTTTTAACTCTCAACAACTGAAGAGATGTGAAATTATAGTGGAGTGTTGGTCCACAAAGATACGCCAACATCCTCCTCCGGAAGAAGCCATTACAGTTAGTGCAAGGGTTGTTCCTGTGTTGTCCAAAAACAACAAAAATAACAACTGAGGTGTATTTAGCCCTCATTTGACAAGGTTCCATGTTGTTCATAGAGGCATTCTAAGGGACTAGAATTTTGAAGAATTTTCAAAGGGAAGCAAGACCTTCTTTTCTTAGATCATTAGTGTACACTATAGATCATATTCATATGTTTGTGATACGTTCTCTTGGATTTCCGAAGGTCATATAAAACTCATTTGGTCTTTGTTGTATTGAACCTAAAATGAAGGTATGAGCTATCATATGAATAATGCTATTAGCTTCCAAAAGACTATATGTAGCTCTAGATATTCCAACTTTGCAGACATTTTATTTCAGTTTCAAAGTAATGAATTTAGGTGTGATTTTTAGTCTCTTACTTCTACTATTTATAACTTGACAATGTATATGGTTCTTATTATTGTATATTTGGCTCTATGTTTTGGTGTTACATGTTTGGTTTTATACAATCATTTATCCATTGTGTATTTCTGACTACTAAAATCATAGGTCCACAATTCAGAGACTTGAGCATATTGAATACCTTGTATATTTTAGATTTTTATTAACATCTAAAATATTTTCTCACCTTCAACTTGATAAGTTCACATGAGCACAAATAGAAAGTCATTTTTAGCATATGTGTGCTATAAGTATCTAATGGAATATATCTCTGTAAGTTGAACACTCATCACATGTTTATGGTTTTTGGATAGAAATTATCCACACTAATTGATTTGTTATATGGATATTTCTTTTTCTTTTATCATTGTCTTTATTAATATTCTAAGAATTGGAGCCTTATGCTTTGGCATTCTAGAGAAAAATTCAGGATATGCATAGTTTGGATGAAATTCTAGAACTTGATGGCCAAGATTAAATCTCATATCTCTGAAAAAATTGATAAAATTGGACAAACATAACAGTTATTCTTTGGAGGAACTAGAGAGTAGGCTCAAGAAGTCTTTATAAGGAAAATAATAAAAATTCATATATTACATTGGATCATTGGTGTCTATAAATTAACAAATACAAATTTGGCCTTGTTGATTATCTAACAATCAACTTGGGTGGAATTTTGAATCCCTGTGGGGCTGGTAAAAGGTTATATATGTGTTTTTTGTAGCTCTGAAAAATAACATGTATGGATTTCTACTTAATAGAACTTGGATTTCTTGCAAGTGTTGTTTCTTATGTACAATTCTGGTGCAATGATTTTCACTAGAATTGTTAATCGAATATAGATCAAATCGAATCCATAGGTCGATTGTTAATCGGGGAATAATCGACAAGGATGGTCTATGAGACCTAGTGCTTTTGTGTGTGTTCTAAGATATCTCTCACAAAATTTATTATCAGAAATTCAATTACATATACTAGGGTCAGTACATGTTCAAATGTGATTTACCTTAACCTTTTGAATCCTCGTTTCCCTGTTATTTTCCCAGTCATTTGATCAAATATTGTTCATTGATGCAACCCGAATGCTAAAAAATCTACACGGTTTTCCTAAAAATAGTGCATGAAGTTCATGGCCAAAAACTTCTTTATTTAGTTCCAATCTTAACATATTTAGGATAGGGACGACGGTAAACTATGATTAGGTGAAGGAAACATAAGCAAATCCAATCCTATGGGGATGTCAATCGGGTGCTATGCTTGAAACCTAGAAGCTAGATAAAATATGGTCTTTGGTTCAACGCCAAACTCACAACCTACATAACGAAGTCACTCTTCTTCCCTATAATCATAGTAGGTTGACAGACACATGATATTTTATTAGAGAAATTTTGAGGTCTAAAATGGGTCTCCTAAGAAAAATGTACAACCAAAATAAACTTTATAAGAACCATTAAGATTCAAGATGATGATGTCAACCATGGGGAAGCTTGATAAAATATGGTCTTTAGTTCAACGCCAAACTCACAACCTACATAACTAAGTCACTCTTCTTCCCTATAATCATAGTAGGTTGACAAAAAAATTATATTTTATTAGAGAAATTTTGAGGTCTAAAATGGGTCTCCTAAGAAAAATGTACAACCAAAAAAAAATTTATATGAACTAGTAGGATTCAAGATGATAACATCAACCATGGGGGATGATTCACCATTTTTCTAGTAAAAAACAAAAAATATTAAAAAATAAGAAAATAATAATTATTTTTCAACTCGTATTTTCATCTTATCTCCCTCACGTTTTACTCAAATTTCGAGCGGGATTACTCGTTGGATGCAAAATTTAATTCGTTATCCCAGGAATATCCATGTTGCATACTTTCATTAGACCCTGCTATACAAAAAATGAGAAAAACGTGAAAATTCATGATTGCAATCACATTTTTCGTGTATTTATAATTTTTTCGAGTAGTAGGGTTCATTGAAAGTATGCAACATGTGTACTCCTTGGATGAGAAATCAAGTTATGCATCCAACGAGTATTCTGTTAGGATATTCCAACACATAGGAAATAGTTAAGTATAACTTGGTCTATCGTAAATTTAGGTAAAGTGTGATTCTTTACTATGTACATTTGTAATTTATAATTCGACGACCACGATATGTAGTGATCTGATGGTTCACTCTCTCCTTGGTATTACTGACACCTGATCTATGGCTTAACACCCGATTGGTCCATGATCTCTATTTAAAGAGCATGGAGGGTCATTTTTCTGGTAACCATTTATGAGAGAATCTTATGTAGATTTTCTTTTTTTATATTAATAAATTGCCTAAAGTGGTCGTGTTGGTTCAGGTCGTGGATTGTTTCCCTCTTCGAGGGTTTTAACCATGTCAAATACTGGGGTATTGATTTGTGATATTTTTGAGAGTGGTGACCTTTGGTTTTTAATCTAAGGAACTTACCCTGTAAATTCCTGAATGGTATCAGAGCCATTTTGAGGGCATGTGACTGTCGTTTTCCATATATAATATTTTTGGCCTTTTTCGGATTGGGAGAACTACTCTATTGTGTCTGGAGCATCTATTATAGTGAGGAACCCCTTTCGTTTCATGTGAAAAGGTTTTTTGGTTGCCCAATTTATGTCATTTTAGATCTGGAGGTATAAAGCATCTATTTTGCAGTTATATTTATTAATCCTTCTATTTATTTCGGTTCCCTCTATATATTTCGGTTTATATTTTTTTATTGCCGGATCTGTACCATATTCTCTGTGTATTTCCTTTTCTCTACACTGTGTGCGATATTGGCAAATCAAAAACAGGAAGACAAGATTTTTTTGCTATGTATGCTCTTTCCCCGCGTCTTTATGCAATCTCAGGAAATCAGAAGTAGTGAAAAAATAGATAGTTGCCAGTAAAACAAACTAGAAACCTAACGTTCTGTCATAAGACATATTCTTTTTGCATAGATTTTGTGTTTTTTTTTTTTTGCAGGAAAAAACACGCACATCGAAAAAATAGAGAAAAATAAATAAAAAATAAAAAAACCTTCCTCTTTTCAAATAATTACAAAATCCTTTTAGTAGCTCACTTGGTGTAAACTTAGTTTATGGGAATAAAAGTCTTGGGTTCAAGTCTCTTTCTCAAGCTTCTATTTCTAAAAAGCTTTTTGTTAAGTTAATTTTTCTTATAAAGCCCTTTGGCAAGTTGTCGGTTTTAAAAAGAGGGTTTTATTAAAAAAACGCATGTAAAAGTAACATTGTAAAAGTGACCCTCACTTATTTATAAAAGCGGGTCACATAAAGTAGTTTTTTTTTAAGTGAGCTTATTGTATTAAGTTTGGAAAAGTGGGGGGTGGGAATTTTTTTTAAAATATAACTTCATCATCAACTTTCAACCTTTCACGTAACTATTCAACATCTTCAACACATTCTTTTCAAAAAGGCGTAAATTCTTCATCCGAAAGCCGTTTTCTATACCGTTTTTTTTTAACGAGCCTAATTTCTAGAGATCTTTCCATTGGACCAGTTATTTTCAACTTTTTCAGCTTCAATTTTTTTTTAAATGAAAAGTGAATGGTCGGTTATTCTTAACAACACCAATTATTTCCAATGGCTATCCTACATGATAGAATTACTAAGCAAAGGGCTTTATAGAATATCCACATGACAAGAAACTAAACCTACCGATGAAGATAAAGTCACTAAATGGGAAAATAAACAAGATCAAGCATGAGGGTTGATAGGAATGTCCATTTCTCAAGATCTTCGATTTCATATCCAAGAAATTGACACCTTTGATGCAACTAAAAAAATGATAAATATTGTTTTTGGCATTCAAAATCAAATCATGGACCACCAGCTTGAAAATAAGTTGCTTACTTTGGACCCCAGTAATTTCTCCTCTATTGAAGATTTTTTGTCCAAATTCAAGACCGTTAGACTTCTTTTATAAGGTTGTAAGGTTAAAAGGGAAGATGGTAGCCTTTATCTGTTCCATTCTTGCTAAGCTTGGACTTGCATACTCTATATTTGTTTACCTTCAATTCCACTAGAAAGCCCCTCATTTCTCAAGGAACGACCTACAAATCCCCCTCTTTTGATACCTTTTGCAATTATTTGATAAGAGAGCAAGAAAAACTCTTAAACCTTGGTCTTATCAATATTTAAAGCTTTCTTTCTAATAAATCCTTAACATCCCAACAACAACCATATCCAAAGAATCCCTAGAAGCAATATCGTAAAGATGAATCCTAAACAGAGCAAGGGTCTTAAGCAATTTCGACATATTTGAAAAAGCAACTCACCAATACGATAAGGCAAATAAAAACAAAGGGAAGAAAATATATAGACATTGTAACTTTTGTAATCGTAATAGCCATGTAGAGTCAAAATATTTGAAAGATGGAAACCTTAGAAGCTGACAATGAAGAAGCACTACATCCAATTTTGGAGAACTCTTCAACTTCATCTTCGGGAATGACACTTTCTTCTTGTGGTTGTCAAAGCACTCAAGATCTAATTATCTACATTAAATGTGTCTTCTTCTTCTCATTCTCATGGTGGCTCAGCCATTCGAGAGCTTCATACCCACATGGCCAAAAATAAAGCCATGTGGGTCCAAATTATTGATGAATATGGGCTATGAATGTAAGAGTTGAGGAAAACATGCTAGAAACCTTAGTTGAGTAAAGATTTTGTTGAGAAAGCCTAAATGTTTTGGGTCTTGTTTATGGAAAATATGATGGAGAAATATAAAGGCCATGAAGGCACATGAAGGTGTTCCAAGAAGGACTTTCATTCATGTTAATACCTCAAGCATGTGAAAATTGTGTTCATGAGGGAGGGAAAATTTTTACACCCACTTTGCACGAAGGTGCTCATAAGCATGCATCTAATGAGAATGAAGAACAAGAGGATGTTGAAAGCTCTAAATTCATTGAATGAATTGTTGGTATGAGAGCCATTGCCTCATTGAATTCACCTCCTCGAGAAAGCTGACAAATGTAAATGTCCAAGGTATAAATACGCTTTTGATTATGATAAACATGAAATTATCACCTTAAGATTTGGAGAAAGGATTTGCATATTCCTTTTTTGGTTTGGATAAACACTGTTTCGAGGTATTGAAAAGAATATGTCCATGCACAAGAAAATTTCTGAAAGCAAAATGAAAGCCAAAGACAAAAAGCAAACAATGCTAAAAAGAAGAGGAAATTGTTTTGCACTCATTGCCATAAGCAAGGTCATCTTATAGACAAGTGTTGGTCTTTGTATCTAGCAAGTCATCTACGAAATTTGAAGAGGTGGGAGAAAGAGAATGAGAAGAATGAAGAGATTCCCATAATTGATGTGGAACAAGATGATTCACATGATAATGATGTGTAATTGAAGGAAACACCATTTAAATGTTTTGGTAAGAGATGGTTATATTTCTTATCAATTAAGGCTTTTCATGTCTTTTGATGTTGATGCATTTATTTTCCAATGGAATGCATGTTGCATTTTTACACCAAAGAAAGTGATTGAAAGTAGATATGATGAATCACTTTATTGCAGCAAAATTTTGTTCATTTTCAGATTTTTAAGTACATGTACATAGTTGAGTTCTTGTACTTGTGGTGTACTTGTGAGAGAGTTGAAAATTTGTATACATGAATGAGAGTTTGTGTGTATGAACAATGAAATTTTGATGATTTAATTGTGCTTGAACATGAATGGGTAATTGACATGTGATGGTGGGTTACTTTGTTTAACATGTATGTTATCAACTTGATGTTAAGTCATTTTCACATGCATGAGTGTCGACATGTGTTGGTCAATTATGTGTTGCATCTGTGTCATATTGACTTGGAAGAAGTTTATTTTGTCTCCAAATATGAAAAGGAGATGTTGAAAAGTATTTTCATGATATGAAATTATTTTTGTTTTGGCAAAAGAATCATCAAATTATTTCACATGCTTATGCTTGACTTAGGAGTCATTTGTTTGAAGAGACATGTTTTGTCGACTTGTGTTTGGTCGATAGTTTGACACCAAGATGTGAGAGTACATGGCAATGTTCACATGATGTGAAATTAGTTGCTTTGAAGGAGCAGAGGATATGTCATCAAGTTGTTTCTTGCATTATGAGTTTTTTGTGACAAGATGTCAAGAAAAGTTTGTAATAGTATGAAAATATTATGTGTTGGCCTTTAATAAGATAAGGATATGGTGAATGCATTCTTCGATAGCAGGAATTTGGAACCATGGGGGAGTAAGCAATAGTCATTTTAATTTCTTATTTTACGGTGTTCAATCTATTTGTTGTAGTTCACTCATTTGACCAAGAGGAACATGATTCCCGGTGGGAAGACACTTGGGAATCAATTTGGTACAACAAAGAGTTATATCGACAAGAAGCTAACAAGTGTTGAATTGGGCCAGCAACAAAAGGAGAATAGTGGTTGAAAGCAGAAGCCATTTTGCAAGGCAAGGCAAGGCATGTGAGAGTGACCAAGTGGTTTCCATAGTGATGTTTCCAAGTAGAATCAAAATGATATAACTTGGGGCATGGAAGAGTGTTAAGTGTATAGAGATAGCCAATTTTTGTGGGTCAAAAGTCATGTCGGTGGGAAGGAGTGATCGGTACGGATGGGGGGCAAAAATTAGCTAAAAAATAAAAGTGTGGGTACCCAAACCATAACGACAAAGATCGACCCATCGCAAGATCGTGCAACTCTTTTCGTATTCGGCGAGTTCGGATGAAGGAGTTGTGGTGCGGCCAGTCGTCGTTCAAAACAAATATTGCATAACATACAGGCGGTGACATGACAGTCCAATGGGCATACAGAGAATGTTCTTCATTTTTAGCCCCATGGAATTGTGACAAGTGTCAATTGGATTCGCTAGTTTTTATTTGTGAAGGTAAATTTGCCCATTGTCCTCCAAAGTTGAATACGGGTTCATGAATTTTCATGTTGTGGAATTATTTTAATATATTAGAGTAGTTAGTATATTATGTCTAAATATTTTAAAATATTATATGGATTTTTTTAAAAATTATATTTTATAATATTATATTTATATATATATTAATTAATTTTCAAACTTTTATTATATATTAAAATTCCACATGTTTTAAAACCCAAAAGGCGAATTTAATTCAAATAGGGCATATGCTATTCGACTATGGGGTTTGAGCATTTTATAATGGATGAAAATTTTGGAGCGTATTAAAATTTTTAGAAATTTCAAAGGTATGATTTTATATGGTTGAATCAGTTGAAAAATCATATTTGGAAGCGTATTAAATATACGTTGGGTTTTAAATTTGTGCAAAAACACATATGAGGGGTGAGGTGCGGGGTTCGAACCCGTGACCTCCCCCCTCTCAGCCGCCCTTCTGCCAACATGCCACCATGTTCCAGATTTTAAAATGAAGGCACAAATGTGGTGTTTTGAAGCTTAATACGATGTTCAACGACGGAAGGAGAGGGGTATCCTCCTCCTCATAGGCAACGTCATATGACCAGTCTTAAGCACCCACCTAAGTGCGGTTAGTGCGAAATTAATGCCCATTAAGCCTTACTTAATCTACGGTTAAGTTGGTGTATTTGCAGTAGATTTCCCAATTTCGGTGGACTTGCCAACTTTGACGAGCTAGCTGGCGAGTTTTCCGATTTAGAGGGCGAATCGGGGGAAAAATTTGTGGGACCTATCTTGGTCAATTTTTAGGCCAATTTTTGTCAAAAGGTTAATCATTCTCAGAAGATTGGGATGCTCTTAATCCATTGGAACAACTTGCAGAGGGAAATGGAGCTCGGCTACGGTGTTTTTGGTCACTTGAAGAGAATTTGAAGCGGGCCACTAGGAGGGAAGGCCATGCCTAGATTATTTGAAGGCCAAATGAAGTGAATGAATTGTCCAATTTTTGATGTATTTGATTATTTGAATATAATGGTACAATTTATAGAGGCGTTGGAGGACATATGAAGGTGCTTTTGTCACTTTGAATATTAAGCAAGCCATGACACGGGATTGGAGGTCGAGCTAGAGGAGTTGTAGACAAATTCGATGATTGAATAGTAATTTTGGGGGTATTTGAGTGTTATGAAACCCATGGAACAATAAGAAAAACCATTGAAGTAGTATTGGTGCTTGTAATCAGAAATTTTACTCATAATCCCGGAGTGTCACAGCTTGTTAAAGCAAGTCCATGGAGATGTAGCCCGGAAAGAGGTGAACTCCATTATCATCCATTGTGTTATGTGATTATTTTGGGTTATGTTTACGCATTTCATTTTCTATATATGAGCTTTTAATTTTTAATTAACTCATAATATTAGGATCATAAAAAACACATGAAACTACACACAAACCCCTTCACAAGAAGTGGTTAACATGAGCCAATCCTTAAAACAAAATTTTATCTTGATGAGGGAGCTTGCATGGTAATAACAAGTTTTCCCATATTCGAGATCAATCTCTTTTTGGAGTAACTTAAAGGAAATTACTTGGTCACATCATTTCAAAATATGGGATCAAGATTGTCCCGTGAAAGAGTTAGAGGCAATCCAAAGATTCCTCTCCTCATAATCTTAAACCCAGCAATATTTTCTTAGGAAAATATTTTTCTTAAATTTATTCAAATTACTGAGAAGTAGCTAAGTCTGTTCAAATTCTTCTGAAAAGGATGTAAATTTTTTGTGGAAAGAAAGATGGAAAAAAGCCTTTTAGGCAATCAAGGGTGTTATTACCAAAGCTCATGTTTTTAATTAGTCTTTGATTATTCAAAGGATTTCATGATTTTCTCTTTCACTTCTAAAGATACTATTTTGGTGTATTATTACAAAAAAATAAAGAAGTTCACGAACAACCTATTGCTTTCATGGTAAGAGCTCTTCAAAATTTTGAATTAAATTACACTACCATGGAAAAGCAAGCCTATGCCTTGGTGAAGTCTCTTAAGCATTTCGGGATTTATGTGGGTTATTCCAAAATCATTGCTTTTGTCCCATATTCTCTCGGTTAAAATGATATGTTAACTCAAATTGATTGGTTAGGAAATCGTGCTAGATGGGTTTTAAAATAAAATAATATTTTAGAGATTAGACCCGCCAAGTTAGTCAAAGATTGAAGACTTCGTGAAATAATGACAGAAGGTATTAAAAAAGATCTAGTTTGATTTGTCTTAACGATGTATCTTCGCCTAAAAATTTTGCGAATATTAGGAGAGGATGAATGGTACAAAGATATTATTTATTACTTGTTAAATCTTACATGTCCTAACCATTTAAATTGCTCATAAAAAGAAGAGATCTTAGATTAAAAACCACTAAGTATTGCTTCATGAAGGATGTACTTGGACCAAATATTGAGGGCATAGTACTTAGGTGTGTTGATGAATTCAAGTCCAAAATAATTATTTTGGAGTTGCATTCGAGTTTTGTGGTAGCCATTATCTTTCGCTAGAACTACTATCAAAAAATTATGGAGATAGTTATTATTGGCCTTGGTTTTTTCTAATGTGCATAAATTTGTTAGAAGTTGCCAAGCCCGTCCATTTTATTCCTTGGAAATAGAAGATAGTTCTTTTAACCCTACAACCTATGGTTGTTGAAACATTTTCGACATTGAGCTGCGGATTTCGTTGGGAAATTTCATGAAAATTCTAGCAATGGCTACTCATGGATCTTCACTTCTACGATTATTTTACAAAATGGGTTGAAGCCATTCTTGCTGAAATTCCATTGAAAATGTCATTATATGGACTTCATTGAAAATCAAATCATTATTAGATTTGGTGTTCTCGCTAACATCAACGCCAGCGGTCTTTAAAGCCTTTAGTTTTCTGAATTTTCCCATTTTTCTTTTTAATTGGTATTATACTATCTCATTCATCTAATTACTATCCTCATGGTAATGACACGGGTGAATCAAGTAACAAAAAACTTATAACCATTATCAAGAATATGTTAGGAGATAATAAGCGATCTTGGGACAATAATATCAAGTATGCTTTGTGGGAAGATAGAACTATGAAAAAAGAAAGCTACTTGTAAAGGTACATTTGAATTGATTTATGGTTTGGATGTAACTTTACTATTGCACATAAAATTTCCGACACAAACTCCTCCAAAAATTTTTCCACTCATAAAGATATTTCAAAACATAATTGAACAACTTGTGGAGTTGGATGAAACTCGTAGGAGAGCTTTTGATAGTATGTGTAAAAGTAAATCTAGTGAAAGAAAGCTTTGATAAATCATCTCGATCTAGATCATGCCCGAGGTTGGAGATATGGTATTGCTTTGAGTTGAAAGAATGAAAAACAAGGAAAACATGAAAATTTGTCGATTTGTGGTGGGACCTTACATTATACGAGACATTCTTGGACCTAACTCATTTGCTTGATCACATTGGAAGGCGAATGACTTGACCTACACTGGGTACCCGATTGCTCAAGTTGTTCTTTAGAGATGACACATGATGCCATTGGGCATCATTTTGTATGTATTTCCTAACCTTACATCTTGTTATTTCGGCATTTCATTTTTGTAGTTAAATTAGATTTAAATTTCATGTTAGTATAATAATAAATGATAGAAGATCTTTTATTTTTCATGTGTTTAATGTTATATGATGATATTTGGATGGACACTACTTATGTAATTTTGTGTGTTGCTTGGATACGGTTACGGATTCTCACATTCTTTCGATGAAGCAATGTGTCCCGAAAGTAGAACCAAATGTTGACCATACTTTGTCAATGATACCATAGTAGTACACAATTTTTTTTCGCAAAGTTTTTCAAGTTCAATTGTTCTCATCTCATCATCAATTGACAATACGTAGATGTAAAAACCGATACCGCATGTTTACAATGTAAATGATCTTAGTAAGACCATCATGTATGTAACAACCAAAAGGTAAGCCTAGTATTTTGGTGACGATTTCTATCCTAGGGTTTTAGGCTATGAAGTTCATCTGTGTCTATAGACACAAATGATCGGTAGAGTTTTTCCTGACCTCTCACAAAGCTAGGGTGGATTTTGTCATCGAAGACATTAAGTGAGTCCTATTGTTTTTTTCGAGTCTTTGTAAGTAATTTGGGAATAATCCTAACTAATTGGCTAGATTATTTTATTACGGTTACTTGGTCTACTAGATAATATTTTGAGTCGCAATTAGGTAGATATTTGAGGGTCTATAATGAGCAGTGTTCCCCCTTCATGTATTAAATTGTAATATATTGATGTAAAAATATTATAGTGCATGGTCATACATATTTAGACATCGTGGCTAAATTGTTTGAGGGATTGGAAAAATTATTAATCCCCTCATGATTCAATTACTTAAATTTTCTAGCAAAAATAAATTAAAATTATAAGCCATACATCTAATTAATCTTGGGTTCTGGGAAAAGAAATTATTTTCCAAATTAAAAAATTAGTAGGTTCTAGAAGAATTAATTTTTGAAGATCCCAAACCAAGGGAATATTGAAAATTTCAAGAGATTTTGGATCCTTAGGCCTTGGTAGTTAAGTCAAAGTCAATTTCTTGAAATCAACTCAAAATAGTTAATTTTTAGTTGGTTAAGTTCAATTAAATGAAAAATGCGATTTTCCTCAAAAAAATAAAATAATTTTGAGCGGAGTAGATTAAAAGATAGATAAATATTTTCAATGGTCGAGATTGGTTTTGACGAGGATCAAGCCAACTAATCGTTGGTAAGTTAATATATAAATTAGAAGTAATTTGTCATTTGAAATGATCCGATCATTGAATCATGCTCTTAGCTATTGAAGCTCTTGTAAATTTTTTTGGAATAATACAACATAAAATCTTTGGGGTCTTATTTGATGGCAATGTTCCTCTCCAACATTTTATGGTAACTTGTGTTTAACATTTCATGATATTATTTATAATTTGCTTGGTTAATAGCTCTCAAAGGTCAATTTATTGCACATATATCTTGCTTAGAATTGTTTAGTTTTTTAAGATAACGTTAAATTTTTATTTGATTGGTAGGTATCTCCAATCTTTTGAAAGTTTAATCGTTATTTTATACCTCTATTATTTTGATGAATAATATTCTAAGTGTAGACCATCTTTATACGGATATTTTGGGCGTTTGGGAAGTCCTTAGTTAGACCGGTGACTCCCGACTTGAGATCCAGGGAGCCTTCCCGGTTAAAACCCCAAGATTGTCTAATGAAACTCTTACGGGGGATTTTACCGGGCTAGTACCTAAAGTTTTAAAAAAAATATTAATTTTTTAAATAGTGTGCTTAATAGTTAGATCTTGCTGTTAGGAGTGTGAAATCTTCAAATCTCGGAGTGGAGTCGGACTCATACTCCTCAAATACGATAGATCTATAATTTTAATAGAGTAAATATTTAGAATTTTAAGATTTTACTAACTTGGGGTTTTAATTTGATTTTTGTATATTTTCGCAGGGTTTCACTTGGTTTTTTTGTCTCTTGTGTGTGCAATTATATACGCAAGTTTTCAAAGGAGTTCTTAAGATGCGAAACGAGATCTAGGCCTTGGAGGGTGTTGAGGTCTCAAAATTCGTTGCAACAACATGAGGATGACCCCGCACCCGGTCCAGGACCTTAAAACAATTCATTTTTCGTTTGGAGATAGTAGCTCATTACAGTTTAACTAGGTCAGGTTACCTTTTCCCAATCTCCATTGGCTTAAAATATGATTTTTGTCTACCAATGGGAAAGAGACATCGACTCATTTTCTTCTTGATCCTAGCAAAAAAATGATCTTCCAACTAATTTGAGCTTAGCCAAGCCACAATTAAAGTTTTGCCTCTTGGGAAAGAGAGAGGACCTTTTAAAGGATATAGAATTTAATCTATATGCAAAAATTATTCTAAGATGGAAGCAAAATGAACTATCTTAATCTTATCTCAATTAGGCGGATATATATTTTAACCCAATACAGAGAGCAATATATTTTAAATGATTGGAAATTTAAATATGTTTGGCTTATAATGAATATCAAATTAACGAAATAGTTCCAATTAACTAACATTATTAGTACCAAGCACATCTATCTGGAGACTTTTAATGAAATAATCCAATCAACAACACTCGGGAAGAATTTCTCGAAATGATATTGATCATTTAATCAATAACTTAAATAATTAAACAATAATATGCGGAAAAAGTTCACAACGTATCACTATTCAATAAATCGATTTTTTATAAAGACATATTTACGAGTAAATAGTTACTCGGAAATCGAAATTCATCCCATAACGATGAAGATAAATAATAACATAAAATTGAGACAAATTATCATACCAACAAAAATGCACAAATATGGAAGTAAATTGACACATTCTTATTTATCTTCATAAAATGAAAACTATTTCTTGACTCCGATCTCTTTAACAATATTTGACACACAATGCTGAACTTTTGCTTTCAAAACTAGAGTTACAATAGTGCAAACTACATTACGTATACATAACTCGAGAATATAAAAGAAAAAACCTCGATAATCCCAAGATCTAAGTTCCTCTCCTCTCACCTACAACTCTAGTCTATTCTGATGTTTTTAGAATTTCGAATTGGAGGAGCTACATTATTCCATTCTATAATCTATTATTTATGACACAAATGAATTCTTCATAGCAAAAAATTTGTTGAAGAGTAGTTTTCTCAATCAATTTTCATTGGTTCAAATCATATTCAATTTTGGAGCCTTCCAGTTTAATCGATATCTTCTTCTTCTCATCTCTTCAGCGGTTTCATGCAAAAACAAATCAAAACAAAATTAAAATGAAAAAAATAAAATAAAAATGCCAAATCTAGGCTAAAACAAATCCAATCAAAACTTAATTAAATAAATAATTGAAAATGAAATATAAGTTTTCTGTTGATGCTGTTATAATCTAATTAATCGAAGATATCATTGATGAATAAATACTTAGAAAGTCGTGGGAAAATTAAAATGCGAGAAAATAAAACTCGAGAAAATTGATTTTGTTTTTAAAAAATTTGAAGCTTGATCTTCGTTGAATTTTGGAGCCAATAAATAATCAAATATATTAATGAAACTTACTCTCAAATGTTATATCAATTTTTATCAATCCTTAGGTCTAATTTGATCAAGTAAAACTCTATTTATGAACTTTCAAAGATGATGAGGTTCAGAGGTGAGGTGCTGAACTTTGTTGCTTGGACTAAAAATCAAAAAAATTTAGTTTTCAATTTCAATACTAAATTAAAATTTTATTATTTATTAATTAATATATTTTTATTGTTAATCATAAACTAAATTAATTATTTACACATATAACTATTAATTAATATTAATCTAATTAACTAAAATATACCAATTAAATTTTAATTTAACTAAATTAATATATTATATATATTAATTAATTTGTTAAATTTTAATATTAAATATTAATTTAAAAAATATTTTAATATTATATTAAAGAATCAATACACTATTCTTCATTCAAAAATGGATTCGAATGATTTTTAAAGAAAATGTAAATAAAGTTTAAGGTGAAAACGAAAATCGCATTCATAAAAAAATTATCAGGTTTTAAAAAGTATCAATAGAGCGTGTATGTTTGCGATAAAAGTAATTTGTTGTGGATACGTATGTTTTTATGTTTTTTCATTTTAATTTGAGTTAGGATTTTGATATTTAGTTAAGTTAAAAAAAATGAGACAAAGTGTGAGTTACTTACTGATGAGATTTTCCAATTCTAAACTACAATCACTTTAGTAATTAATAATTCTAAAAAATGAAATATAACCATTTTGCCATTATCAAATTTTGAGTTTGACATTTCATTTGAAAATTATGATAAATTAACAAAATCTTGAAAAACATGGATTTTAAAATGCTCTATAATTTAGGTGGGTCATTTAGTAGGATCATTCGCAAAAATGAAAGATGTTAGTAATAATGACAAAGTCAATATTTACAATAATGCATTTATTGAATTAAATTAACAACAAAAATTGAAATATTTTACATTTCATGCATTTTTTAACCAAGCAAGAAAATGATCAAACTTGAAGATGTCATTCACAAAGCTGGTTGACCAAATGAAGCAAAACGAATATCATTGGAAAGCTTATGAAAAAGGGATTTTAATGAAAGAATCAAAATGAAATTCGATAAAAATGAAAAATGGAGAAAAAGCGCAAAAATAATTAACTTAATCTAAATCCTAAAATATGTTTAGCCAAAAAATTTTGTAGAAAGGGTATTTGAAGTACATAAGTCAAAAATTGAGACGAGGAGAAAGGCACCGAGCGGTTATGTTTACAACAATGATGACATGTGGGAAAATAATTGTCTGCGATTAAAGATAGAGTTAAAAATAATGAAATCACGGAAATCATCAAACAATAAAATATTTCCGTAGGTCCACATAAATAGATTAAGCAATATGAGTTTGTAAATATAAGTATTTAAAGCAGATTAGGTAAAGGATGAATCCAAACTTGGAAAATTTTGTTTTAAAACTACCTCATATGAAAAATAGAAGAAGATATAGAGATAAAAGTTTTTAATAAAGCATATATCTATTTTAGCGATTGTCTCGCTTGCTTGCTTCACTACCGAAATGAAAGCACGAACGTTACCCTGGCAAAGTTGTCTTTTATGCCATACAAGCCTAGTCACTGTGATAGCCGTCCATAGCCACGATGGGTTTATTTGTATTTCTCATGCTTCCTCTTTTAATCAACCTTTTGATAAGCGCATTTGCAAGCTTTTTATTTATGATGTATTTGAGTGAAAGAGGTGGGATGGTAATAAAGATTTTATTTATAATGGACATATTACTTTCCTAATGTTTACTCCAAATTATTTCTGCTATCAAACAAAGGAATTTTATGTGGAGGGGTGGAGGGAGGATTCATTGTGTTGAACTCAAATCATTTCTTTTCTTGGAAAAATAAACTCAATCATAGAAAAAGGTAACCATGTTCCTCCATGAAAAATATTTAAAGCAAAATAGTTTTATGATTCCATAAAAATATGCCTTTAATGATAAATAGAATTACTTAAATGGATAGAGTAAAATATTTCCATGTATGTCAACAAGCTGTAAGGTAAGAAAAAAATGACTTTTACATAAATCATGGCAAAGTCACAAAATCAAATCAAAATTTGAAAGTAGAGAAAATAATTCCTAAACTAAAGTAAAAAAAAGAAAATGGTGAATGAAAAAAATAAAAAATGAAGAAAGTAAAAACTAAAAAGAAAACAAAATTTAAGATAAACTCCTTTATAAGCGCTTGTATAAATTTTCTAACAAATGATATAAAGAAAATAAACATATGTATGTTAATTCCTATGTTGAGATTTAAATTTTTATCTGTAGAGTTATAAAAAATAGAGTTCTCAAAATGTAGAGGGTGGTCTTGGGTGATGATAGATAATACACTTTGAATGAGAAGTTTATATACATTTATAGGTACATAATATGCAGAGAAAAAAATTGCATAAAAGCATCTTATTATTTCTAATTAAAAAAATGCTTAAAAGTAAACTGAAAGTTAAAAACTTCCGAGGTCTAGGTAAGTTCGAAGAGGGATCATTGATGCTTCTCTCAAAGAATCTCAAAAAGAAAAAGCAATTTTGAAAATTGATCTGGTAGAGGTGCGAAAGGTTCATGAAGACACGAAAAATAGAGTTAAAATCATCAAAAACTAAAACAAAACTGAAGAAATGGAAATAAATGAAAGTGGGCACATGAAACTTACCATTGGAGAACATCATTTAATCTTACCCGAAAGGTATCATTTTCTCCATCAAAAGATAACTTCTTCCTTTAATTAGAATTAAAATCATGAAGAAGTTTTATTGACCCAAAATCATTATTTATTAAATCTAAAGTAAAACAAGCAATAAACTAAGAAAAACAATGTTTCATGTTCAAGGAATCAGAAATAAATTGAATCCATCAGAAATGAGAATGAAGTTATGCTTCTTTATGAATTGTAGTGATTAATGTTCTTTTTTCTTCTTCCATTCTGAATTTATATCAGCCCCAAAGTATTGAAATTGATTCAGAATCCCAAATAATGTAACAGTATATAAAGAGGACTTGAATCTCTATATCATAAGTATGGAGAAAAATTCAGAATATAAGAAAATTAAAAATAGGAATTAATTATTGGTACATTACCTTGCCAATTTTTTTGCATCGTGAGATTCTTTTCCTTAAAAGTGGTGACTTTTATCTTTGTCAACATGTGATTGAATTTTTTTATAATAATTAAAATAAAATGGTGGAAAGTCGAATATCAAAGTTTATCATATCAAAATATCTTTAAGACAAAGTTTCATTTGAGTTTAGTGACACGATATAATTATTGTGATGGAAATGTCGCGATATGAGCATGTGCGATGGGAAACTACGAAGGGGTGAATGTGATATCGAAAAATAGTTATATCGGAAGATTGAAGTTGTTAAAAAAAAAAGGAAACACCGATATTACTCTTGTGATAATGAAAATGTGATGAATGACTAATGCAGCGTAACCGCAAATATCAGAATATACACGCAGAAATTTGGTTTTACAGTCCACACAAACGGTGACCAATCATGCACAGTTTCACTTCGCACCTTTTATAACTTACCTTCCCTCATATTTCACAACCTAACACTTTTGCAATTTTTTGAATTTGCGCATTTGGAATTTTGCAACGAACTCCACACACTCGTTGCAACTTTTAACGTTTAATAAATGTATTACTTATCTCATGCGATATGTGATATGCGTAGTATCACATCACAATCTCCTTACTTTATCTTTTACCGCATCGCAACTAATATAATTTACTGGGTGAGGTCTTAACAATAACCACTAAAATTGCTGATATGTGAAACCTTGTTGGGTGCGATTTAAACTCCACCGTTGATCTCACTCAGATCTATCGGTCCTCATTGTTCCCTTACTCTTCTGCTTCGCATTGCAATTCAAACAACTTACTATGTGTTGATATGTCGATTGAAAATGGACCCAATATTTTTATTATATGGATTTAATCTCATATCGGGTCCAGGACATCAGGACCTTTTAAACCTATGCCCCTACCATTATTGCGATTGAATGGATGCGATATTTTTATGAACTTGATTTAAATTTTATATCGGGTCCAAAATTGTGTGGTCATCGCAATATTTGGAGAAATAAACTATCAGATATATGAAATGTGAAATGTGATATGCTACGTAGAATTTTGCAAGAGAATGAGTGAAAAAGAACATCAAAGGTATTGGATCATCAATTTTTATTAGTAAATGCTAAGAGTCGCTTCTGATGGAATATTTCCATACAAATAGTTGTGATATGGATGATGCGATATCAGATGAAAAGATCATCAGAGATCGAAGGGAATGAGAATATCGAGAGATCAGAGATATTTGGTGTATGCTCATTTCAGAGCCTTCGATATGCGAATTGCGATATATGATGAGAAATATGTGGGTCCAATGATTTCTTAAAGTATTCAATTAAAAAATAAGCAATTGATTTAACTTTTCTTTTTTAATAAACAACCCTTTAATATTTTAATTAACTGTCAGAATATCTAATCGAAAGTAATTTTATCATAATTTTCTTATAAAGAAAGTTATGAAATATAATGATCTGATATGATTGTTCCGAGAATTTATTAAGATTAATTAGGATTTCAATGAATAAAAGAAAAATTAGATAATCTTCAAATTAAGACGAAATAATAAATACTTCCTTGAACATGTTGCGGATTTGAAAGATCTGACTGCTTACTTATCTTGAGTCTTCATAATCAAGTTAATGAAGACCTGCAAACGAAACAAAATAGAAATAAGAAACAACCTTTGAAATTTAAAATTAGCAATAGATGATGGTGAACATGTAAACACATACCTGGAAGAAAATTGATTGTAATTTTTATCTCATGAAGCTTCATGTTCTTCAAAATTTGCATATGTTCAACATCACCTACTTATTTTTAAAATAAAATGCTAAGTAATGATTTTTTTTTCAAATTGCATCATTTCCAAAATTACATCAGAAGACAAGAGTGGTAAAAATGAGTTCTTAGAATTACTTGTGAATAAAAAATTGTCAAGTGGTAAAAAATTCTTGGAATTTCTTCATGTATGATCAATGTTATGAATTTTGAAAAACAAGAAAATTGAAGGCTTGAAAAATAAGTATGATCTGATAATTCAAGAGTTTCTATAATTCTTTAGCCCGCTTTTCTACAATTGAAATGGGATGCCCAAAAGAAATTGGATTCATTACTTGTTTTATCGAAAATCTAAAATAATGAAATAAATGCAAACAGAAAAGAAAAATAATTTATTCCTATTTCTAACTTAATGAAGAAAACATGACTAGGTATAGTCATATTTCCAATGTAACCACTTTCTCATTTTAATTTGTGCATGTATGTACATGTCAAACATTAGTAAAAATGAAAATATAATTAAACTATGAAAACTAAATATAAAAGCATAATGTATCTTTATTGTTAGTATTTTATTCACCATTACCTTCTCTTGAAATGTCCTTTCCAACTAAATTTCAATTGGATCATATAAATCTGGATGGATTTCCATTATTGAGTGGGAGAGGTTTAAAAGAGAAGATGACAGGCCAAGTTGTAGAAATGATCTTTCAGAAACAATGACCTGTGTGATTTTGTTAGTGTTATGTTTAAGTGGTAAATTATTAATGATCTTCCATAAAGGAAAACTTTCCAAATATATTTCGAATGATTCAATGAAGAATGGATGGAAGTGCGATAGATCCAATGGAAGATTATTAATTGAATTAGATTGTTGATCATATTGTGAAAATATACTCTGTTGTTGGCCCTTCTCTTGAGAAGTAAGAAGTAATTGATAAGGAATGATCATCAATTTAAATTGGAGTTTAAATAATTCTTGATGTTCACAATTATAATTTGAAACTTCATTTTTTTATTGAAGTGATGCAATAATTGAGTGTTCAATATTGAGCTACTTAATATGCCAAAGTATCTAAAAATATAACACTAAAAATAGAAAATAAATCTGAAGTTAAGAATAAATGATGGAATAATAGCAAAATTGAATCATAGTTTACACTAGTGTTACAATTATTGTTACAACACAATTGGGACTTATTTAAAGCAATTTCCTCTTCACAAGAATTGGGCAGAATAATGCAATTAAAATGATTTTTGATACCCACTTGTGAATTATAGAGAAGGCTATGACTCTGAATGGGAATGCGAGCTTGATCATCATATAAATCATATATTGGAATGGTTTCTTGAATGTTGAAATCATGAGTATGATTAATTGTTTGAAAATGAGAATTATTTGAAACAATGTCTAAATTAGATTGTTCTTCATTTTCACATGTGATTCGACTTTGATCATGAGGATTCAATTGTAAAGAAGACAAATGAATATCTTCAACGTCAAAGTAGCTATCATAAATGACCTCATGACATTCATTAGAATTCCCTTCGATCTCACCTAATGTATCAAAACAAGAAGGAATATTGAGCTCATGTTCATTAATGCCAGAAGAATGATCATTAATTAATTCTCTATCCTGATAGAAACTAATTGGAAATTCATTTAGATCAATCTCTCTGTTTTCTGAAAGATCTTTAATGTGAAGAGAGGATAAATTGATACTAGAAAAAGTATCAGGATAAAGGGAAAAATATGAATCTGAAACAATGCATTTGAAAATATCTCTATTTGAGAACTCTAGTGCATTTTCTTCATTGCAAATTTCATATTTAAGATCATTTACTTGGCTACTTATGATTTCTTGAAGAATGTTGCTTTGTTGATCTGAATTTGGAATTTTCTCATCATGAAAGAATTCAGAAATTTGTACATCAGATTGCGTATTATTGGAAACTTTAATCGCCGCTGGTACTTGCCAGATTATGCTCTGATTTTCTGATTCTAACTCATACCTATTTTCAGATTTTAAAGCAGTATTTTCTTCAAGAGTCTTGTTAATATATTCCTGCGGTTGATTAGTGAAATTTTCCAAGCTTTGTGATTGAGATTCATTGACATGTGAAGGTGCACCTTGATCTTTATCAATACTGTAGGAAATGTGTAGAAATTGAAGGAATTGATTATACAAAATAGAGGCCACTTCATCATCATTTGTTTGTACCTCCATATTGGAATTCTTACTTATGTCAATGAAATTAGAAGGATATTGATCAAAGCATGAAATAATTTCACATGGATTATGAATGGAAGGAAGAGAGAAAATATGTTCAAACCAATCTAATAATTCTTCTTTCGAAGTTTTATCTTTAATTTTAAATTTTAAACAATTTAAACGAAACCTGATGGTAAAATCAATTAAAGACTCACCTTCAAACCTTCATAGATCTTCAAAATCGTCACATACCTATTTGTAGATATATACATCAAATTTACAAAGGAATATTGTAATAAATTGTTCCCAAGTGTGGATTGAGGCAACTGGAAGTGATTGACACCAGCTTCTGTCTTTTGCTAAGAGTGTAAGAGTAAAAATCTTGCATAAAATATCTTCATCAATTTCTTGAAAAATAGAATTTGAAAATTTTTGAATGAATTTTAAAGTATGATTAAATGCAGAAGTATTCCTCTTACCATTAAATTTTACCTGAGACAGGAGTCTTACTATTTTTGGTGGAAGATGCACGTCCATAAATACAACCCCAAATTGGAAGTTTTAGAGGAGCCATTGAAATAAAAATAAAATGTTAGAATACAAAGACTCCAAAGTAAAACAAGTCTCAGGCCCTCCTTCTAGCGCCAAAATGTTGAGGCCTCGAAATTCGCTGAAACAACATGGGGGATGACCACCCAGTCCAGACCTTAAAGCAATTCTTATCCATTTGGAATAGTGGCTCTGACTGGTTTAACTAGGTATAGTTACCTTCTCTCAATCTCCATTGGTTTAAAATATAACTTTTATTTACCAATGAGAAAGAGACATCAGATCATTTTTCTTGTTGATGTCTGGCAAGAAAGTAATCTTTAAGCTAATTTGGGTTTAGCCTAGCCACAATTAAATTTTTGCCTCTTTGGTAAGAGGACTTTTTAGGGATGTAGAATCTAATATATATGCAAAATTATTCTAAGATGCAAGCAAAAGGAACTATATTAATCCTATCTCAATTAGGCAGATATAGATTTATCCCAACCGAGAGCAAGATATTTTAAATAATTGGGATTTAAATATGTATGGATTATAATGAATATCAAGCTAATGAAGTAGTTCAATTAACTAGCATTAGGAATACCAAACACATCCTATCTAGAGACCTGTTAACTGAAATAATCAATCAACAACACTCATGAAGAAGTTCTCAAAATGATATTGATCATTTAATCAGTAACTTGAATAATTAAACAATAATATGTGAAAAAATTTCACAACATATCACTATTCAATAAATCATTTTTATAAGACATATTTCTAAGTAAATAGCTACTCATATATTAGAATTCATCCCATAAGAGTAGAGATAAATAATAACATAAAATTGAGGAAAATGACTCATACAGAAAAAAGTACACAAATATGGAAGTAAATTGACACATTCCTGTTATCATAAAGTGAAACTAGAATTTAAAATAATAGTATTATAAATACCAATTTACTAAGTCCATTTCTCCAGCTCTGGTCTCTAACAGTCTTTTATAATGCCTGAACTTTTGCTTTCAAAACCAAAGCTACAATAGCGCAAACTATGTTCATTATACATAACTCAAAATGTAAAAGAAAAACCTCAATAATCCCCAAATCTGATATTCCTCTCCTCCCACCTACAACTCTAAATTCGTATTACATAAGTGCTTTTAGAATTCCAGAATTGCAGAGGAGAGAAGCCCTTTCCACATTCTACAAACTGCTATTTATAATATTTACAAAAAGATTTCTTCATAGGAAAGTTTGTTGAAGAGTAGTTTTTCTCAATCAATTTTCATTGGTTAAAATCATATTATTTAATTTCTGGAGCCTTTTCATTGATTGAGAACTTCTTCTTCTCATCTCTTCAATTGTTTTCCTGCAAAAAGAAATAAAAAACAAAATTAAAATGTAAAAATAAATTCAAAATGCCAAATCTGGAATTAAAATAAATCCAATAAAAACTTAATTAAAAAAATAATTGAAAATGAAATATAAGATTTCTATTGATTCCTGTGATTATCTAATTGGTCAAGGATATCATTGAAAAATGGATCTGCTCTTAGAAGACATTGTGGGAAAATTAAAATGTAGAAAATTGATTTTATTAAAAATTTGGAGCTTGATCTTCTGCTAAATTTTATTCCTAAATTATCAAATCTGGAAATGAAACCACTTCAGAAATGTTCTCCGTGATTTTATCTATCCAATGAGTCATCCTGGGCCTCATTTGGCCAAGTAAAACTTCATTTATGAGCTTCCAAAGTTGGTATATTAAAATTTCCATAATTATTGAATTTCTGTTTGCGAAATAACTTTTCATTAAATTTTAATATAAAAACAGGCAAAAATTATTTTAACAGAAAACCCCTTTTCTCTTTTTTATGACACAAATTCATTATATTTGGCAATCACTCCAATATCCAAATCTTTTGGATAGACTTTGGCAGCAACGTGGAGCAGAAATGGCAGAAGATAGCGGAGGGACTGGCGGTAAAATCAAGTGACGTGACAGACAAAGGTGGGACCAATCGCAAATCGCAATCAAGCATATTTTTTAATATGAGAAACAATGAGGTAAGAATTTATATCTGCGATTTTCAATATCGCAAATCGCAAAGTCAAAGGCTTATCGCAAATCGCATTTGGAGACGGGTAGCGATGAATGGTCGGCAATAAAAAGTAAGATATGTGATGTGCGATGGGAGTGACGTGGTGGTAGGCAGGTAAGGGTACCACATAATATTGCATAGACATTTCAAAATGATAGCACATGAATGTGGTGAATTTTTTTGTGACCTATATGCTAAAAGGTAAGGGGTCCTACCAAAGGTTTTAAGCGGTAGTTAGTTATATATATGATATGTAATATATAATGTGCTAATATATAATGTTACATAACATGTCTGTTCAATGGGTGGGCGAAGCTATAACATTAGAATTTTGGAATTTAATACAAGAGGATTTATAAAGTATTAAGTCCTGAAAGGTGGTGTATGTGGGTTTTGGGGGTTAGATGGGATTTAAAGCGTTAAACTATGGATTTTAAATATAGTTTAGGCTATATAGTGAATGAAGTGTTTGGATATTGGGAAAAAAGGTGAAAATAATAAAAATGGAGCAAGGTCAATTTTTACAATGAATGACTATTTTAAATATGACAATTAAAATATTGGTACACTTTATACATGTTTATAACCCAAGCGAGAAAATAATCAAAACTTCAAAGGAGTGTCATTTACAAACCGATTGACCAAATGGAGCGAAATAAGTATCATTGGAAAGCTTATGAAAAACTATATTCAATGAAATAATCAAAATAGAAATCCGATAAAAATGAAAAATGAAAAAAAATTGCAAAATAATTAACTTAATGAAAATCTTAAAAGGTGTTTAGCCAAAAATTTGTAGAAAGGGTCCCCATTATTTGAAGTACATAAGTAAAAAATGGGGGGGTTGTGTTTTACCACAACAAATGCCTACATTTTTCCTTAACCATTTGAAAATCCAAACACCTAGCTACAAACTCTGCCACATCATTCTTTAGATTTGTCCAATAATAGAACCTATTCACTACATTCAATGTCATATGATATCTCGGGTGACCCAAATATGGCTTCACATGAAAATCCCTCAAGATCACCTTCTTGAGCTCAGTCTTGTCCGACATATATATCCTGTCTCTAAAACTGACCAATCCATCTGCCGTGAGATGATAGTCCACATCTTATACACCTACACCTATACCTGTACTCTATTGTAACTTGTGCACAATATCCATATACCTATCATCCTATCCTCTTGCCTGCAAGATCCTATCCTGTAAATCTATCCCATATGAGCTCACAGATACTATGTGATTTACCTATACCCACTTGCTAAGAGCATTGCGACCTTGTTCTCCTTTCCCTTGATGTCCCTGATCTCAAAGTCAAACACATTGATTGTGTACAACCATCTATCTTGCCTGAAATTCATATTTGGCTGGTAAAACAATTATCTCAACCTAATGTGATCATTCATCAATACAAAACTCCTTCCAAGAAGATATTTCCTCCACATATTTAATGCATATATGGCTTCCACATATTCAATGCATGTATGATCACTGCTAGCTCAAGATCATGTGTTGGGTAGTTCTACTTGTGGTCATTTAGTTTTCTTTAATAATAACATACTACCTGTCCATCCCTCATAAGGACTCCACCAATTCCTCTCTTGCAAGCATCTTTAAACATTACAAACTCCCTGTCCAGATCTACAATCTTTAACAATGGAGCATGTGTCAACAACTGCTTAAGTTTCTCAAAACTAGCCTCACACGCCTCTACCCATTCAAACTTCTTACCTTTCCTCTACAATGATGTAATAGGATAAGAAATATATGAGAAGTTCTGGATGAACCTTCTGTAATAACCTACCAAACCCATGAAGGATCTCACCTCATCTACATTTCTAGGAGCTACCCACTCCATGATGGCCCTTATATTTTATGTATCTACTGCAATGCCCTCCTTGGAGACAACATGCCCCAAGTAATGTACCTCAGTCTAGAAGAAACTGCATTTGTTGAGCTTAGCATATAACTGATGCTCTCTCAACAATCTCAATATTGCTGGAAAATGCTTGACATGCTCTTCCTCCATTTTAGAATATACCAATATTTCATCAATGAAAACAATAACAAACTTTTCCAAATAAGTACGCAAAGCATTGTTCATAAAACACATAAATGTGGTTGGAGCATTAGTCAAACCGACTGGAACTACGACAAACTCGTAATTCCCATACATGTACTTGAATGTGATCTTCTAGATGTCCTCTTCTTTGATGTGTACCTGATGGTATCATGATCTCAGGTCAATCTTAGAGAACATTGCTTCTCCATTCAAATGATAAAACAAGTCATCAATCTTCAACAACATATACATGTTCTTTATGGTCACTTTGTTCAAATTCCTGTATTCAATGCACAATCTGAGAGTATCAACCTTCTTATTCACAAACAATACGGGTGCGCCCCATGGTGATACACTTGGCCTAATGTATCCTTTGTCAAGAATCTTTTTCAGCTGCAGATTAGTTCTACCAACTCAGGTGTGCTCATCCTGTAAGGTTATTTTGATGTTGGAGTTTCCCGTAGTACCAACTCAATAGAAATGTCTACCTCCCTGTGAGGTGGAAAATCTGAAATCTATGCAAGAAATACATCCCGAAATTACTGTAGAACTAGGTACATGCCCAAAACATATGCATCTTATACTTCCTTACCTTTCTCACTAGAAATATGTAATGCGAACAACACACACCCTTTCCTGTGACTGCGCTTGGCCAACATAGTTTTCTCCATCCTAACTGATGTGGCTTTGCTCTTTCCGTATAAGAATCTTGTTTCCCCATTATCATCCAAGTACTCAATGCCTTTTTCATAACAATCAACCTTGATCCTGTTAAGGTATATCCAACCCATACTCAATAGCATGTTATATGATCCCAATGGAAGTATGTTCAAGTCTCTTGTTGTAGACATGCCAGTCAACTCAATTGCACAAGATCTTACCCAATGGTGAACTCTTTTCTTTGTACCTGTAGCTAACTGCACTAACCAATATTTTGCATGCATTTCTTTATTCAAGCCACACTTATCCACCAAGTCAGGACTAACATAGCTATAATTAGATCCAGGGTCAATCAAAATAGAAATAAGTTGATCATAAATCTTATTGTCCCTCTCAATGATAGATTCTTGGTGCTCTTCCTACCTATTTTCCACAACTACATAAATACAAGAAATTCTCTAGCCAACATCCCCAACATTTTGCGCCTCCTATGCACTATATATGTGAGGCCTACCACCCTGATTCTGCGGACAATATCTCCTAAGGTGTTCCTCACCGCATGTCCAACACTCCAACAGTCTAATACCATTCCCTCTATGTTGTTGTTGTGATCCATGTCCCTATATAGTTGCATTAAACCTATTTTGTGGTGCCACATTTTCTTTCTATTTTGCATTTTGAGGCCTTTCTCTTTTCAGTTTCCATTTACCTATACCTTTGTCCTTCCAATTCCATTCTTGCTGAGTTTCAGTATTTTGCTTTGATTGTCCATAACAATGCTTCAACTTCCAAATAACTTACTCAAGTGACTAAGGCTCATCATACTCAATTCGATCTCTATATGTTAATGGAAAACCAATGACAAATAATTGAACTTTAGCCTTCTCATATTTAAAATAGGTACATACCTCAACAACTCTAGGAACTTAGTCATGTACTCTTCATCTGTCAATGACCACATATCTAGATCATAAAATTCTTTGGCGTTACCGTCGTAGTACCTTTATGATAAGTACTTCTTCCTGAAAAGACTCTTGAAATCATACCAACTCAAGTCCTCTATCCTGATGTCTTTGACCCACTTCACATCTTCCCACCAAATGTTTGTTTTACCTTTCAAGCTAAAGATAGTAATTTTGGCCTTCATATTATCTGTGCACTCATGTAACTCAAACAAGATGTTCATCCCAAGTATCCAAGCTTCTGCCTCTTCTGATTTCTTCAAATATCCATCAATATTAGGTGGCTTTGCTTTCTTAAGTTCATCCAGAAAGTATCCCTTGTCACTCCTCCTGAAAGGATGATAACGATGATGATCATGATGTCTATCTGAGCCAAAAATAGAATATCACATTTATTCATCACCCCTCTTATCTGAAGTATCCAATAACCTACCATCTCTCACTGTGTCATCTCTATCTGACCTATTTCTAACAAGATACCTACTGCCACATCCCCATTAGTTATGTCCTCCTGTCCATGGATGATTCGAAGTGCCCTTGTCGCTGCAATTATGAAAAGCTTTGAAGAAATATTTCATTAACCTATGATTTTTTCTCTTGTGCTTGTATGATCTTGTCATTATCTTCCTTACAACTCCTTATTTTTTCCTTCAAGCTTCTTAATGTGTCTTCCAAATCATAAGAGTGACCACCACGCTGCTCATCTAATTCATAGGGAGAGTCTTTGTAGTCTACCATCTTGCTATTCATTTTTATCTCTTTCTTGCAAAGCATAATATGTCATCTAAACCAAATCATAAATAACAAACATACCTTACTATAATTTTGGGAGGATACCTTATCTGAAATATCATCTAAATCAACATAATGCATGTACAAACATAATCGTAACCGCATATAGACATAAAAAAACTAAGTGTACCAACACATAACATAATTCTAGCTAGAGTCCAACCACCACTGCATGACCATATCACCACATACTATGACCACATGGATGACAACATCAACCATACCAATGTACGTGGACAATATAAAATCATAAACATAGACAATACATAAGTGTACACACGGACAATATGCAAGCATAAACATGGACAATACACACGTATAAACACATGTAACCAAGCATAAACAAACAATACATGTAACAACATGTAACCAAGCATATCGAGACGATACATGTAAGCACTTTACATGTATAAACAACATGTAGCGAGTAATACACTCATGATGACATAGTACACAACAACACCATCAGCCTACACATGGTGACATCATTGCAACCATGACCAACAGTGTGTGGATGCAACAAGCACATACACAAAAAGTATGAGAAACACATATGCAACCAACAGAAATGCATGACCAACACACCAACCATTTAGTCCAAGGGGTGAACCATGATCTGATACCACCCTATAACTCACTCATCCCACATCTACCTAAGTAACCGTTCAATGAGGGTAAACTTTTAGCGAAGAGTTACTATGATCAGATTCAACCTCCTAGGTGACCTTAAGTAATTGGAATCGACAAAAACACTTCACACATACCTTCCCAATCAGCAACAGGACTCCCAAAATCCAACCCAACCACTCAGGCATCCAAACCCTAGGTCCCACTGAGGTTTTAGGCCTTCAAAATCCCTGACTCTCCCACAGTATGGGCATGGGTGCATCTAAGAGGATCTGAACACTCCCAAAACATATGCAAGCATGCATCCAAGGACTTTTTCCTACAGACCTGTGTCAACGTCCCCGAGATTTGAGCCACTTTTTCAGGCCCAGATCCCAGGTCACTGCCTAGAATTCAATGACAAGCCCAGGCATGAAATATAAAAGTCAAAAAATGGTGCAAAAGAAAATACTGGAATAAGGACTTGACTGGACTCCTATTAGCCATGACAGGCATTTGATCAAACATGTTGCAAATACGTAATATACATGTTTAAATAAAAAATCTAAACATAAGGATCTCATACTTCTGAAAATCACTAAGAAGCATTGTTACCTTACATCATTAGCTGCAGTATCATCTATTAGGTCATAGATACAGTGTTTATTCATTTAGAAATAAAAACATGAGGAGAGGCTTACATCATCACTGCTAGAATACATGCTCATAACCAGAAAAATAACAACAATAATATTAGGGATACATCAGCCATAGGATCCACATACAAACCAATACATTTACACATCAAATTCCAAGGAAATGAACTTCTCATTATTGAATTTAAAAACCAACCAGGGATGGGACTACCACTTTCCACCCGACCACAGATTGGTTGAGCTTAATATCTCTTCAGCCAATCACCCCCACGCCATATTCCAAGCATGAATATGGGACTCATAACAAACCAAAAGAACCAAACAAGCATGGATTATACCGTTGTTATATACCTACAATGTGAGGAATTTTACTATCTCCTAGTCTCTTAGGATTTATTGTAAACCACAGTATGATCAAGGGATCATTAGGCCCTACACCGAGACCCACTCTCCAGGCTTTACCATACATCCCATCTCAGGAATACTAGGCCCAACGGAGAGAAATCCACCTCTTGGATTTACCGTATATCCCGCCATTCACCAACAAGGATTCCTAAGCTCACCGAGGCACACAATCCTAGCTTTACCACAACCCACATTCAGGGTCAGGGGTCACTAGGCCATTGGATTTTTCGTAATCCACAGTCAAATTCAGGGATCACTAGGCCATGTGTTTTTCTTTTCAGAGATCCACCTCACTCAACCTCGAATCCATCTGGAAATCCAGCTCAACCAAAACATGAGAACCCATCACATCAAGGCTATCTGGAAATGGCAAGGCTAGGCTGAAAAAACTGTCACACATGGAAGAACCTCATGCCATGGTAGAAAAGAATCACATGAAATTAAATGCATGCCAAATCTAGCAAGAAAATCACACATGCAAATCAATACTTGCAAAGAATCCTACTGTAGCTTCTTGATCCTACTCTTCTTTACTTCCTTATTTCTTCGTCTTGCCTTCTTTGCCTTCTTTGATCCAATGCCAAAGCTCTCCAAGAAAATTATAAGTTCCCAAGAGTGAGAGAGAGAGAGAGAATAATGAGGGAGCTCTAAAAATGAACTAAAAAATATACCAATTGATCCTCATAAGCCTTTTTATTGATGAGGCCTCCGTTTTCTTAATTTTCCATTATTTTCCTTCATTTTCCTTCTCACATGCAACCTGTGACCTTTCAACCCCATTTTCTCCTAATTTCCATTATTTTCATAAATTAATGTGCTAAAATACCAATTTTCCTTCTCAAAGACTTTTCCTTTTCCTTTTCCAATTTCCTTAGCTATAATAAACCAAATGAACACCCACTATGATCATTTTTCCAACATTTAGCTTGGAATAAGTGTCCATTAACCGTGGTTATTATTTTTCCTTTACTAACTTTTATTACATGGAATTTTCATCATGGTTGTTACAAATAAAATTGTTATGATATTGCAGATTTGTATGATTGCTGAACATTAATGAAGTAAAGTGACCTGAAGTTATTTACGCCACATATCAAATAAGAAGATTGAACTTGAATGAAAATTTGACTAAGTGTTGAAGTGAAGTAGTAGGCGTAGTCCAGGCTAAAGTAGTGTAATTGCAACGAAATACCGTTGGTGCCGCACAATGCCCATGGTGGTCATAAGGCGCCACAACATGGGGTCGTGACAAAAGGGTTGTATGAAAGATTTTCCAGATTATCTTTTTTCCCTCCGCCTCACTCTCATGGTTACCTCTCGCCCTCTTACTAAGGCTACCAACCATTTCAACATATTGTGTGTGTTTGGATGACCAAATTGGCATGGATATAATAGATAATGGCATAGACACATTAATTATAAATGTTAAAATGATGTTAGTTATGATGGAGGGTATTTATTTTGACAAAAAGTTATGATGGAGGGTATTATAGTAACAATGGTGCTAGTTACGATGGAGGATCTCAAGGGAAACAAGATAAACAACATTCAAAGTTTCATATTTTTTTGTTCCTTTCTTAACTTTTTCTGTTTTGTTATACTAATGTTATTTTTAAATTTAATTGGAATTATGTGGAAATTTTTAGTGAGATTTACTTGAAAAGGTGTGTTTATATCCTTAATTTCTAGAATTTTGTTCAATTTTGAGATGATCTATATTATCAACTATAAATACACTCAAATGAGGCTTACTGAAAATGGAACGATCTGAATGATTTGACTAGCCCATATAAACCCTCATCTTAGTATAACAACGATGCCACTAGTGATCAAGTTATAAATTTAACAAGATTCCAATCTTCCTAGCGATTTATAGATTCTTATTAATATTTATGTTAAATTACTCTTCACATAATGCTTTATAATTATGTTTTATCATTATTTAAATATTATATGTTATATATTTTTGTTATTTTTTATGGAGTTGTCTAACGAGATGGAGGAATTGCCCGGACGGCCAAAATTGGCCGGAATCCGGGCAAAAAAAAATTAAGAAATATTACAGTAACAGTGTTTCAATCATGATTTTGATGGTGGAAATGGATTCAGCACCATCAAAAACCTCTAGGTCACCCAAAATATTAAAGTTTGATAGTTATAACGTGGATTTACAAAAATCCCTACCGGATTTTCTTAAAATCTTACTGGAATTTCCATGATTTTCAGGGCGAAAAAGCAGTCTAGTTAGACTACGACATTTTTTATTATGAATACAAAGTTAAGATATAAAATTATTATGAAAACATTTTGAACACAACATTATTAAATATAAAATATTTAATGTATCTTATAACACATAGAATACGACATTAAGAATGTTAGGTGTGAGACAAATTAAGTCAAAGTTGTTAGTGCCCATGGTATTCACAACCCATGGTATTTCCCATGGTATTAGGGCCATGATATTGTAATGAAGTATTTTCATATAGGGGTGTGAGGATAAAGGTATCTTGAATGAGAAAGAAGTATCAATCAAGTGAAATGTAATATGATTTTTTCATTATTTTAATATAAATATACTAAACCCTTTCCCCATGGTTTTTCCTTGAATGGGGTTTTCACGTAAATTTGGCGTTCAAAGTCTGAGTTAAACTTTTAGGTTAATTCTTGTTTCAGTTGTCTTTTATTAACAAATGGTATCAAATCGAGATTTTAATTTTTAATTTTTGGTGTATGCATCTTTAGGAGAATTATGAGCATGGAGATAACGATGTTAAGTGATTTGGAGAAATTAAACAGGGCTAATTTTTCCCTATGGTAGGTGTAGATGGAGGACATACTTATTTTAAAGGACCATTATTTATTGATTGAGGGAGTAGCAAAGAAGGATTCATCAATGACAAACGAGGACTGGAATAAGTTGGATAGAAAGGCCATTGCCACAATTCATTAGTATTTGGAAAAGGATGTAAATTTTAATGTCACTGGAGAGAATATAATAGAAGGGATATGGAAAAAGCGACATGATTGATATGAGAAAAACACAACTTCAAATAAAATATTCTTGATGAAGAAGTGATAATTACAATGATAGAACCAAATTAGATGATAAATCGAGGAAATGTGTTGTTGTTGTTGTTGTTTTTTTTGTTTTTTTTACTATTCAAATGGTGAGTTTGGCTATGGGATTGAGTGAATAAAAAAAGTGTTAGGAGCAGGGACATAATATTCAATGAAATTGAGATGTATGAAAGGTCTACATGTGAAATGGAGGTCAAGAAAATTGTTTACAAGTTTATGGAACATCAATATAATATCCCACCGTTGGAAGAATTTGGGAAACAAACTCAAGAACAAGATGAACAACAAAAAGAATAAAACTTGTTGCAGCCACTACAAGAGGCTCAAGTGGAAAACACATCACCACAATTGGGTTTTAGGTTTAATATGCCTCATAAGCCCTCCCAAAGGTATCCACCCTCAAATTATATTTTTCTAACTAATGAAGGTGAACCTCATTGTTTTAAGTAATCTTGTGAAGTGGAAACTAGTAAAAAGTGGAAGAAAGAAATGGACGCATTGTTGGCAAATAAAACTTGGGATTTAGTGAATATTCCAAAAGGAAGATATGCTATACAATTTTTTTTTGTATATATCATTAAACATGAGGGTGAGGAGAATAAGGAAAGATACAAAGCAAGGCTGGTGGTGAAGGGATTTGCACAAAAGGAAGATATTGAATTTACATAAAAAAATTAACCTATTGTTAAAATGTCATCCCTAATATTTACCCTTGGTCTTGCTGCTACTTTAGACTTGGAAAGTGAAAAATTAGATGTGGAGAAAAATTTTATTCATGGAGAATTTAAGGAGGAAAATTAATCTGGAACAACTAGAAGAATTCAGGGTAAAAGGTAAACAGAACCTTGTTTGCAAGGTGAAGAAAAGCCTTTGTGGGCTGAAACATGAACCTTGCCAATGGTATAATATATTTGATTTATTTATTCTCGAGCATGGCTTAAAAATACTAGAGGTTCATAATTATGTCTACATCAAGAGGTATACCAAGAAAGGTATATTATACTATTGTTGTATGTGGATGATATGCTAATTTTTAGACATGATAAGAATATGATTAATAGGTTGAAGAAAGATTTGGGAAGTCAACTTAAAATGAAATATTTAGGTCCATCCCAACAAATCTTGGGATTGAGGATTATATGTGACAAAAATAACAAAAAGTTGTGGTTGTCACAAGAAAAATATATTGAAAAGGTGTTATACATGTTTAATATGAAGGATGCCAAACTAGTTATTAGACCCATAGAATCACACTTCAAAGTTAGTTCTAATTTGTGCCCTTATGATGACAAGAAGAAGGAGGAAATGAGAAAAATTAATTATGCTTGAACTATTGGTAACTTGAAGCATGCCATGGTATTTACTCATCTAGATATTGGAAATTCAGTGCTATTGAGAAAGTTCCTGGCAAATCCAAACAAACAACATTGGCAACCAGTAAAGTGGATTTTGAGGCATCTCAAGGGTGCTCATAACTATTATTTATGTTTTGGTAATTATTAGCTCCCTATAGTCACACTACGTTGTGTTGTAATGCAGATCCTGGGAACATATAAATGTGGTTCTAACTGTTGTCAGATTAATGGAAGAATTCCAAGTTCAGATCTCAGTTACCACCATCCTACACTTACAGTGATGTCACTTGTTGTTGACATTTCTTATTACGTTAGTTCATGCTCTCTCTCCTATCAAATTATGATCGATGTGAGATGGTATTACAACAAATATGAAAAATCTATGTGTTATGCAACCAACTCACAAAATAAAATAAAAGATAGACCAACAACTTAAAAATTAGCCTCTTCAAGGGGGAAACCTCCATTACATTACATAAATAAAAATTTATTGGATAATACAAATGATAAGACCTCCTTGGTATATATAGGAGTCTAAGGGGTCACAATATAATCAGAGCCTACATAAAAATAATAATGTAAGGGCACAACAATATTAATAGTGGGCTTCTATGGGGGCACAACAATAACAACATGGGGGATACATGGGCACAAAAATGATAATAGGGGGCTACAATAAAAATAGCAATAAGGGGAATACACTAGTATTATAGGGACCTAACATGCCCCTCTCCTTCAAAAAGTGTTGCCCTCAATGCTTGAGTAGTTCCAGATGCTTTTATATAAAATTATCATTTTCCCATGTGGAATCTTCAGTGGGTAAGTTCATCCACTTAATGAGATACTCCCAAATTAACCGATTACGTAGCCATCTATTTCATGTTTTCGTGAATGCTTCAGGCTCAAATAGGATTTTCCTTCTTCGTTAAGTTCTGGAAACACTGTTTGAACTAGGAGATTGTCACCGATAACCTTCTTTAAGCTTGAAACATGGAAAGATGGGTGTACTCAAGAAGATGCAGGAAGCTCTGATTTGTATGCCCTAGTACCAATATTTTTCAACACCTTGTAAGGACCATAGTACTCGGGTGATAATTTAGTATCCTTATTAGCTTGTTTGGGGGACATTTGTTTGTATGGCTGTATCCATAAAAATACCCAATTTCCTACATAAAAAATTATCTCACTATGATGTTGATCTACTTGTTTCTTCATTCCATTCTACGCCAGAGTGATGTTTTTCTTTAAGAGTTGGAGAACTTTTTGTGTAGAAATTATGTGTATATTTGAAACTGCTCATGAAATTTATTAAATCACAAGATTCAAAGCTACTCTACTATTCTACATAATTCAATTCACAATCTAGAATATAAATCATCGACCTGCAACAGGAAAAATGACACATACAAATCGATTTATCTAGGCGAAAGAAACTGCTCAAAACCCCTTCCTATTTGTATTGTATTAACCAAAGAATATAGATGAATATATATGCTCTCTCAAGCCTGAGCACAACCTGCAAGTGTATAATGTATCCCTCTACTTGACTGACTAACTCTAGCCAACACTTAGCAAATTTCCAAGCCCTCCAAGCTCCTATTTCCTTATGATTTTCCTTGAGGAATTGGGCCCCTATTAGTTAGGAAATTCCCAAATTTGAAGTGCGCAATTCCTTTAGGCTCTTCTCTAATTGCATGCACCACCTGTGCACATCGAAATAGTCTACAACTAATAGTACATTGCCTTGGAATATCCATCTCAACTAGGTAAGTCTAATTCTATGCATGAAACACTTATTTTGGGTTGATTGATCAGTTAATTGGATGATCGTTGAGTGTGAATGAATTCATACTACACGACTTGACCTTCCACTAGTTCCTCCAATAGTTAGGACTAGTTTAACTGACAATAACTCAATTTATATTAATAGATTGATACAAATTAGAAATCACTCATGCTTATTTGAACTCAAGGCCTCCAACTCATATTAACTGAGTTAAATGAGTGAAAAAATCCATGTCACCTCAGTTAAATACCTCCAATACTTCTACTGAAATGGAAATTTTAATTTTCTTTAGTTTGACCAAGGCAAAGTCAAATTGAGATTTCCTTGCTGCATTTTTCAACACTCCCTCTCGGCAAGAAAGGGATTATCTGTCACCCCTATCCTTCCTCTATGGAACTCAAAATTTCCTCTTGATAAAACCTTTTTCAAAATATCTACATATTTTTCCTCTGTAATATTGTATTCCAACAACATTATCTGCCTCTACACACAATCTTGTAGACGGTGATACCAAATATCTATATGCTTGGATCAATCATTAAATACAAGATTTTCAGAGAGCTTGATGTAACTCTAATTATCACAATAGATCACAATTAGATCCATCATCTAAAAAAACAACCAAACAAGAATATTTCTCATCTAAACCACCTCACATGTTGCTTGACTAGAAGCCATGTATTCTACTTTTGTTGACCTGAGTGACACAAATTTTTTGCTTCCTACTATACCAAGAAACATCTGCAAACCCAACACTGAAAATTCCTTCTGATGTACTCTTCCAATGTTATGGACTCCCCACCCAATCTCCATCTGTGAATTCCAAACTTGGTAGTGCCTCTGAGGTACTGTAGAACATGCTTAGTTGTTGTCCAAAATAATTTGGTTGGCTTAACCATAGCTTGGATAAGCTGGTTGACTGCATAGAACATATTTTTTTGTGTGTTCACAAGATACATTATTGAACCCATAAGTTGTTGATAAATGGTAGTTGATGAGCTCCATCATTAGGTATAATTGGAGGGTTAATTGTCACATTTTTAGCCTTATTAGTCTCTCTTTCTCACATTTAATTATATTATGGTCTTATGTTGCTAGTGTAGATGGTGATTAAGGCTTGTCATACTTTGAATGCTAATATGGGTTAAACGCAGCATAATCACGAAGAAATTTCACTTTTGATGAAGATTTTGTAATTAAATCTCAGAGTAGAAAACAAGGAGATATTCTAGGAGGATTTTCCACCTCCTTAACTCCAGAAGGCAGCCAAGGATCCTCGAGATTCCCTCCAAAAACTCGAAATCAAATTCAACCAAGAAAGTGGGGGATCAAGTGCACCAAAGCTCCACTTCTCTTGTAGTCAAAGAGGACACATCACCTACTTTTTAGGGAGTTGTTGGTAGCTACCCTCTAGGTTAAATAGGGCAGAGCAAGAGCTCATTGGGATTCGAACTTTGAAGGAAGCTAATAGACTCTTAGCTCTTGTAATAGGTTTTTTAGACTTTTATGATTATGTAATGAGATTATTTTCTGCAATAAGATGAGCATTCATATTGTCCTTCATTGTTTTAGTTTCAGAGGGATAGACTTGTGGGTTAGGGCCAAATCCATTTACCTTAGTCTCTCTTGTGTATTCATGCTTATTTTTATGTCATTGTAGCTAGTTTGATTTATGAGTTCTGGCTAGTTTTCTTACATTTCAATTCAATGTTTTTAGTTTGCTTCCATTTTTCTTTGTTGTAGTTAAGCTTGCATAAATGTTGGTAGAATAGCTTATAAACTCATAAAGTTGTGTGTCAAGTGTCTCTCTCTCTCATCTCTTTCATTGGAGCTTGAGGAGGGTAGATCTTCACCACATGTCCAAATTTTCTCTTTAGTTTATGATTTCTTGGAAATAATAGTTAGGTTGATGTAGTTTCATGAGCATGTCTAGAATACTGATTTAGATTTTTGTTTGAATGCTTAAGAAGGTTTTTTTTCTGAATTCAACTCATCTTTTCCATTTCCTTCATCATAGATTTGACAATGTTTGTTGCATGAATAAAAAGTTTTCTTGTAGGTTCAAGTATCACAGAAAAGGAGGAATTCACCAACACCCTTAGCTTGATTTCTCACCCATCATCAGCCTTCTTTCCATCAAATCGCCTTCAGCCCTGTTTTTGATATTTTCACCTTCACACTGTGAGCAACCCTAGAAGTGCAAGGCGAGCTTCTCAAGAGGTTCTGAGCTTGTCCAAGGGGTTGGCCACCTTCCATTTATTGAAGTACACCTTCATTCCACCTTGCCTACACTTTTCTTCATCATTTTTGGCCTCGGATTGCCCTCGGACAGTTTCCTGTAGCAATTCAAGACTTTCCTATAGCACTATAGGAAACCCGTAGCAGAAAATGTAGCAGAACCAGTGTGCCTCTCCTTAAGCCTAGAAACTATCGTCAACCTCATCTAAACCTGCCAAAACCATCAAGACACCTTCATCCCTACATCCATGAGTTCAAAACCTTCCTAAGCCAGCTTAGCGCCTTCTCCTACTAGCTGCAAAACAATGCATTTACAAGCATAATTAGGTCATGATTAGATGCACGATTAAAATAATGATAGTTAAAGCATGAATTAGATAGTGTGTATTTATCCATTTGGCCCAACAATGTGTGAGTAGATTACCCTTCTTTCTGCAATTTCAATTTAGCCATTTACTTCATGAAGATGCCTAGTTTGATTCTATTTCTTCCCATAGTTTAAATTGCAGATTTCTTTCCTTGAAGAATATCTAGATGTATTTTATTACTTCAGAATAGTCATTTGATGGTTAATAGAGTAATTATTTTGAGCCAGTTGTAGTTCTAGGTCTAAATTAGAAGTGTGACAGACTTCTCTCAGAAACCCTAGAAATAACATCTGTTTGTAGGACTCATAAGAGCATGACATGAGTAGAATGTATTTGCTCTGTATATAGCACTGTGACCTCCAAGATCGTACGAACCCTGGGTTTATAAATTAAAGTAGAGTAGCATCTGGGAGTTGCAACGCTCTTGTTGCAATACCAGTGCTCAACACTTTTTGGCGTCATTGCCGGGGAGGTGTTTAGTAGATGCTTTGATTTTGCTTTAATTTTAAATGTTGTTTCAAAATATTGAAAAAATACAAAAAAAAAATTGTTTTTCATGCCTCGTAGGAGTAGGGATACTCAAGGAATTTTTTTACCAAAAATCCCCACATCCCCACATAGTCACCCTTCACTCTTCTTCAGTGACTGTGAGGTTGAACATACCATAGGTGAGCCTTTTGAAAATTTTGAAGAACCTATTGGAGAAGAAGAAGAACTTGTTGCACCAAGGGGACATGCTTCACCTATTCAAGCCATGGCTGAGACTGAAGCTCGAGGAGTCTCTCCCATTAGAGAGATGGATGGGAAAACTAAGATGAAGAACATCAGCCCCTTAGCCCTTCCACCTTTCCATGGACTTACCTCTGAGGACCCTGACACATTCATGTTTGAATTTTTTGTTGTCTGTAGTACCTATGACTATGCCTCAGATGATCAAAAGTTGAATTTATTCCCATCTACCCTTAAGGATGAAACCTTGCACAAGTTCATGGGTCTACCTGGGAACAACATCACTACCTGGGCACAAATGCAAGAGGCCTTCATCAAAAAGTACAGGGACTACTGTAGGTCCAAGGAAACTAAAGAGGAAATATTCAAGATGACTCTAGGGCTTGATGAATCCCTAGAAGACTATGAAGAGAGGTTCCAATTAAATTATAAAAGAGCCAACTACACCCTTGATCCCATATCACTTAAACTAGTACTTCTTTGAGGGATCAGGGAGGAGGCTATAGAAACCCTCAATATGTTATTAGGAGGATATATCTACCAGCTATTTTATTAGACAATCAAAAATATCTTCAGGAACCATTCTAGGGCAACTAGGAAGAAAGGCATAGCTAGCCAAAGTATGACCAATACCCCTTCCTCTTCCACCTCCATCAAGCATGAGATTGGAAATATGTTGGAGGACTTCAAGAGTGAGATGTTGCACACATTTTCTTTGCACATGGACACAATGCAGATCAAGAGGAAGCAAGAGTAAGTAGAAAGAGCCTTGGCTATATTCTTCCCTAGATGTACTAAAAGACACCCTCGCAATTAATGTCCATTAAATGTCATAGAGGTTTTCTTAGTCTATGAGGAGAATCATGCCACAGATAAGTGCCCCTCCTTACCTGGATTCAAAGTTTTATAAAAAAGTTGGGGAAGTGGGATCAGAGAAACTATGTTTCATCAACCAGAGAAGGCCTCAGGGCCCTCAGTCATATCAGCAGGGTATGCAAGGCACACCTTATTCCTATTATCACAACAATAAAAATGCACCTATGCAATCTTGGTACACCCCCACTCCTCCATCATGGTCTAAGCCTCCTATTTGGCCTTACAACCCTCCATATCATCCTCAGCCAGTGAACCAACAATTTAAGCAGTATGTTCCTCAACCAACTTTGTGGAAAAACCCATCACAAGGGTTGAGGCCTCAACATAATCAACCACCTGCTCTAATGCCTCCACCCCAACCTCAACCTCAAATTACTCATTCTGCTCCACCCAATCTTCCTCAAATGCCTACACAGCCCAATCTGAACCCAAACAACAAACAAGCACAATAGGTTTACAGTGGAGATACATCCTATCTAGCTTATGTTGTGGAGATACAAGAGATTAATCTCAGGTCAAGAAGACTACTCCCAGACAACCATCCTCCATCTCCACCTATAGAGGTTTAGGAGGAAAAAAAATAAAGTAACACTCAGATCCAACAACCTCCTTTTCCTGAGCACTTGGTCCACTCTAGTCAGCACACCCTAGAGGAGACCGAACTTCTGGGAGAACTGAAAAATCTGTGTGTAAAAATACCCCTTCTCTAGGCCATTAAGGATCATGTCCCAATTTACAATAGGCTCATCAAGGAAAAGTGCTTCAAGAAACCTGGGAGAAATAAGAAAGATACCCCCACCATCAATTTCTCTGATAATGGTCTAGATAACTTGTATGTATTTCAAGAACCTACCACTCAGTTTAAATTAAAATGATCTAGCTTGTTCTTGACAATTTTGCAGAATTATTTACTTGAAAGTGGTGTATGAATTTTTACTGTTTATGTGTCTCAACTTCATTTCTTCTTGTTGTAATTTAACATGTATGACAGCAACATAAGGTAGCAAATAATCATTCAAACACAACAACAATTTTAATCTAGGAGTTCACCCGAAATCTCGTGGGCTACGTCTCCTTTGAACTTTGTCATCATGACTCAGCTCTTTGGGATTATGGTAAGTTTTTTTACAAGTAAATACTTAATTCCAATGAATAAAACAATGATCCAAAGGACTGAAAATACCATAAATATCCCTCAATTTCCTATCCAAACTCTGAAAAACAGCTTTAGGCTCTTGTTGACATGACTCCTTCTGTCGGTGCACTAAGCTACTCCGAGCTTCTAAATGGCACAAACTACCTCAGAAATCTATTTCTGTCACTAAAACCAATCCTTTTGTATCCAATACACATCAGAATTCAATTATCAATTGATAAATTTCTCAAATCGAGCATTGCATTCCCCAAATAGGCTATCCTCCACGGTTTGCCCAGGGCTGCCCAAAACTTCACATCAGCGTCTCAATCTCTAGAAGTTCTCAAAATGTTCTGAAACCACTTCCATTGGTTCCAAAATTTCTGAAATAGTCAATATAGAGTTTTGGTTCATCAAAAATAGCCTCTGGCTGCTCCAGTTTCGCCTCAATCACCTATCGGCACCGCCTGGCACTAGGGTCAAGGAAAACTTCTCTGCTGAGTTTTCGACCTCTAAAATTCTTTAAAAATTGCTGAAACCTCTGTAAATATATTCAAAATGATGTTTTCAGCCAATAAATACCACTTTTTCACTGCAATGGTCTCAAAAAACTCCTTCTAAGCCCTGCACTGCTATTGGCAAACGCTGGCACTAATGGCCCTTGAAACTTTACTGAAGATTTTTGGCCTTCAAAATTTCCCTACAGGCTCTGAAAACCATTTCATCATATTCAAAACATCTGATTTATCCAATTTAGACTATTAGAACTCTGGAAAAGGACTCTAACTCCCCTGGTTAGACGTCAAACTGAATTTGTCTCATGGTGGCCCTGATGGCTCCTTCATCTTTCCTAAAGAAAAAACTGTTGAAGATCACCTCCATTCGACCTGAAACATGTTCCAAAGTCTTCAGAAGGTAGAAGAGGCCCAAAATTGACTAAAATTTCATCCAATTTGGTCCAATAATGAGAAATTTATGACCAAAAAAACTTTGCCCCAATTTCCTTCACTAAATGTGGGGCAACTGCCAGTTAACTCCACTAAAAGTGGAAGTCTGCCTAAATTTCGGAGCGCTTCCATAATCTCTGCCATATTAAACTCCACTTAACTAAAGCTTAATTAAATATTAAACCTGAGATTAGGCTCCTTAAGCGCTCTTAACATTAAGCTCCCACACTGGTCATATGATGAGGTTCCATGGGAGGAGGGTTGGCCCCTCCGTGCTCCGTTGGACCCACTCGGCATTCAAAGTGCAATAACTTCTTCATACGATGTCCATTTTTTGAACCGTTTACGATGCCGAAATCAGGAAGACGAGACCTATGCAACCATCTTGGTTTCAACCCAATCCTGTAACTTTGAATTTTGAGTTAATCCTTAGGTCCTTGATCCAGTTCTGGTCACACCTCCCAAATGAGAAGCTTTTGGACCCCAAAAGCTCTCTTGGACTACTGAAACTGATCTGTATAGCAAATGAGAGTACTACACCCTCTTCTCTTCAGCCTCCAAACACTTGCCTTGCATGGCTAGTGACTTTTAACCACAACTAGAAAGCAATTCACACTTCCCTTCCTCGATGCGCTGATCCTCTTGTCAAGAGCTGCCTTTCTTGCACTCACTCAGAAAATTTCTGGCGAGAAATTTGTAGAAGGAAACTGAACATCGCTGCCTTGATCAATGATTCAAGGTGGCTCAAACAGAAGTCATGCAACATGCGACATCAACAAGAAGTCGTCATAAAATGTGTTATACAATTGACACAAAATAAATGTAAAAAGTGTGTGCCACAATCGACACAAGTCAATAAAAAACATGATACATCTTGACAAACACATTTGCATGTATCAATGTACAATGAACCTATTTACAGTTCGCTATTTACACATACAACTCCCATGCACATGTACACCTTCAACTCTTCCTTTCAAGTACCAACAAGTACATAATCCCAAAAACATGTGGGTGACTATAAGAGTTGAACTAAAAGATATTGTTGCAATATAAGTGAGTATCATACTCATATTTTAAAACTCCATGGAGAAATTTTGCAACAACAAAGAAATTCCTTCAACTGAACTGCATTTATATGCAATCTTGCATCAAACTTTTAACCAGAAATACATGCATACAACCGAAATGTGCATATGTACAAAGGAGTATTTCTTACTGTGTTAAGAAGTCCATCCACTTCTCTCCAAGCCACCTCCATGGCGAATTTTGCTGCTGCAACACATCTTCATGTGAATCTTCCATTTTCACATCGATAATGGAATCCTTAGTTCCACTTGCGCCAATCTTTTTGTCCTCTTGTTGTATGTGCTTTGGACGACTAGTTGGATGCAAAGTCCAACAATGGGAGACAACATGTCCCCTCTTTTTGCAAAATGTGCAAAACTCATGCACCTTCCTTGAAATTTGTCTTTGCCTCATCTGCTTCCTGTATTCTTTCTTCTTCATCCAGCATCTCGAAACATGATGGTTAAATCGACCACAATATGAACAACAAATCTTTCTTCCATTTAAGCATGTAAAATTATCATGCTTTGCAGAAACACAATCAAATTGATCATGAAAATATGTATACCTCTTGTGTTGCTTTGAATGTTCATCCCTTTTGTCTTCATGAGAAGATGAACTAGTAGAGGCTACAGCTTTCATTTGCAGACTAACATCACCATTCTTGTCTTGAAAACTGTTTGAACTTGCATGCTCGCCATAAGCTGCATGTCTACCATCTTCTTGCTGCAACAAAGGCTTAAAGCAATGGAAATCATCTTTGAAACAAATTTGACATTTTTGCATCTTAGAACTTGGAATAAAGGTTCTCTTTAAAGTAGCCTCACATGCTTTTATAGTTTTGGAATCTTCGCCATTAAATTGCACATAACCAAGACCAAGATTCTTGGGTCGTTCCTCAACCGAAATGGGATCAACCATGCCTTTTGCATGCTTGCCTAATCCCTTGTCTTCGTAGCCCATTTTAATCATTAATTTGGATGCTATACCCCTCGTATCTTTTTCAAAAGAACCAACACATCTTTCTAAAGAGGAAACTGAAGAAAAGTTAGAATGGGTTACCTTTTCCTCATGCATTTTCTTGGTCAAAGCCTCTTGGGCTTGCTGGAGTTGCCTCTCCATATCATGAAATATTTGAAGCATTTCTTCCTTCTCTTTATTCATGGCAAAAAAATGTTCACGAATTTCAGTGCTTTCTCTTTTGTCCTCAAACAAAATCTCCACCATGTACTTCAATATAATAAAGTCACGCTTCATATCATCATCGAAGAATCTTGTGAAGGAGGAAACTTCACTTGTATAAGTTTTCATTATGATGTCAATGAACAAATTAATCTTCAACAAAGTTCTCAAAGCTTTTCAAAACAAATGACAAACTTTTAAACCAAATGGCTATAAAGAAAAACTCTTATTCAAGCAGCCAAACAACAAACAAACTCCAAGAGCTTCTTAACAAACAATCGTCAAGAGGTTTTGTGTTTCAATGTTGACCATAAGGTACTTTGGGGTAAGGAAGATGCCTTCAGCCCTTTCTTCCTTTTTTTTTTCTCTCCGAGACTTAGCTAATCAGTAGCTATCCCCAAAACTCAAGCAAACTCAAACAACAATCAGTTTGCAAACAATAAAACAGTCAATCTTTTACACTATTAAAACACCTTTCAAACTATACAATCAAGCAACCAAGTGCTCTGTCAAGAAAGAAACTATGCTCTGATACCATCCTGATCTGATAATGGTCTAGATAACTTGTATGTATTTCAAGAACCTACCACTCAGTTTAAATTAAAATGATCTAGCTTGTTCTTGATAATTTTGTGGAATTATTTACTTGAAAGTGGTGTATGAATTTTTATTGTTTATGTGTCTTAACTTCATTTTTTCTTGATATAATTTAACATGTATGACAGCAACATAAGGCAGAAAATAATCATTCAAACACAACAGCAATTTTAATCTATGATTTCACCTCAAATCTCGTGGGCTACGTCTCCTTTGAGCTTTGTCATCATGACTCAGCTCTTTGGGATTATGGTAAGTTTTTTTACAAGTAAATACTTAATTCCAATGAATAAAAAAATGATCCAAAGGACTAAAAATACCATAAATATCCCTCAATTTCCTTTCCAAACTCTGAAAAACAGCTTTAGGCTCTTGTTGACACGACTCCTTCTGTCGGTGCACTAAGCTACTCTGAGCTTCTGAATGGCACAAACTCCCTCAGAAATTTATTTCTGTCACTGAAAACACTCCTTCTGTATCCAATACACATCATACTTCAATTATCAACTGATAAATTTCTCAAATTGAGCACTGCATTCCCCAAATAGGCTATCCTCCACGGTTTGCCCAAGGCTGCCCAAAACTTCACATCAGCTTCTCAAGTTCTAGAAGTTCTCAAAATTTTCTAAAACCACTTCCATTGGTTCCAAAATGTCTGAAAGAGTCAATATAGCATTTTGTTTCATCAAGAATAGCCTCCGACTGCTCCGGTTTTGCCTCAATCACCTATTGGCACCCCTTGGCACTAAGGTCAAGGAAAACTTCTATGCTGATTTTTTGACCTCTAAAAGTCTTTAAAACTTGTTGAAACCTCTATAAATAGATTCAAAATGATTTTTTCAGCCAATAATGACCACTGGTTCACTGCAAATGGTCTCAAACATCTCTTTCTAAGCCCTGCACTGATGCTGGAAAAAGTTGGCACTAATGGCCCCTGGAACTTTACTAAAGCTTTTTGGCCTTCAAACGTTCCCTACAGGCTCTACAAACCATTTCATCAGATTTATAACATCTGACTTATCCAATTTATACTATTGGAACTTTGGAAAAGGACTCTAACTCCCCTGGTTAGACCTCAAACTGAATTTGTCTCATGGTGGCCCTGATGGCTCCTTCATCTTCCCTGAAGCAAAATCTGCTGAAGATCACCTCCATTCGACCTGAAACCTATTCCAAAGTCTTTATAAGGTCGAAGAGACCAAAAATTGACTAAAATTTCATCCAATTTGGTCCAATAATGAGATATTTATGACCAAAACAACTTTGCCCAATTTCCTCCACTAAATGTGGGGCAATTACCAGTTAACTCCACTAAAAGTGGAAGCCCGCCTAAATTTGGGAGCGCCTCCAGAATCTCCGCCATATTAAACTATACTTAACTGAATCTTAATTAAATATTAAACGTGAGATTAGGCTCCTTAAGCGCTCTCAACATTAAGCTCCCACACTGGTCATATGATGAGGTTCCATGGGAGGAGGGTTGGCCCCTCCATGCTCCGCCGGACCCACTCAGCATTCAAAGTACAATAACTTATTCATATGGTGTCTATTTTTCAAACCATTTATGGTGTTGGAATTAGGAAGACGAGACCTATGCAGCCATCTTGGTTTCAACCCAATCCTGTAATTTTGAATTTTGAGCTAATCCTTAGGTCCTTGATCTAGTTCTGATCATCAATGGAGTAGGATAGTTATCTGGCTTAATGTTGGGAAGGGTAATCTTCGAAAAATTACCTGGACCCTAGTAGTACAGTTGTAGATGTGCACATAGATGGTGTCATAGTCCCCAATAATCTTATTGATCTCGGGGTTGCCATCATTGTAATGACTAGGGAAACTATGCTTAAACTCAACCTCCAAGGGAATTTGAGGAAAACCACAATGATTTTGCAACTTGCAGATCATTCCAGAGTAGTTCCTGAAGGAATTATTGAATATTTTATGGTTTCACTTGAATCTTGGGAGTATCTTACATATTTCCTGGTTCTCCAGCCAAAAACCAATTTTAATGGGTATCCTCTCATTTTAGGGAGACCTTGGTTAGCCACTGTCAATGCTTATATCAGTTGTTGGGCCAGAAACATGACTATTAATAATGGGCCCTTGTCTAAACAGCTGGTATTATATCCTCCAACCCAGCCTTCCATTGACCGTGATCTACCTTTATGGTAGGAGGATGAAGAAGAAGAAGATGAAGTGTACAATACTACACCCTACCCCATTTGTACCATAGATATTGTTCTTCGAGGGGGGCAACTTGATGAAGAGGAATTCATCGACCAAATCATTCAAGACCAATCCCCCACTGATAGCTCACTTGAAAACCTAGTAAAAGAATCTGAAAGCCACCCTTGGATGGAACTGCGCTAAGTTGATCCAACCTCTGAAACCACCAAGGCTGTGGAATTTGGCCCATCAAAATATATGAAAATTAACTCAAACCTCTAACATAGAGAAGAAGAGTAATTACGCTAGATTTTGAAAGAAAGCATTGATGCAATTTATTGGGACTACAAGGACATGAAAGGGGTGCATCCCTTAGTGTGTGCACATCATATTACATTAAAGAAGGATGCAAGCCTCTAACCCCAAATGAGGATGAACCCAACTCTAAAAGACATAGTCAACGAATAACTGCAGAAATTGTTGGATGCATGTTTCATTTATCCTATATCAGACAATGAGTGGGTATCTCCTCTTGTCCTAGTCCCATAGAAGAATGGGAAATGGTGAATCTGTGTTGATTATCGGGAACTAAATAAAGCCACCAAGAAAGACCATTTCCCTTTTCCCTTTATAGATCAAGTCCTGGATGGCTTTGAAGGAAATAAGTTCTTTTCTTTCTTAGATGGGTTCGTTGGGTATAACCAGATCCGAATTAGCCCCGAAGACCATGAAAAGACTAATTTCACATGTCCTTGGGGTACCTTCGTCTACAGAGTCCTGCCCTTTAGGTTGTGCAATGTCCCAGCTACCTTCCAAAGACCTGTCTTGATCATTTTCTCTGAGCTATACCATGACTCCTTGAAATATACATGGACGATTTCACACCCTATGGGGATAACTTCCAAGAATATCTCTCCAATTTGGGAAAATTGCTGAGAAGGTGCATTGAGATGCATCTCTCCCTGAGCCCAGAAAAGTGTGAATTCTTGAAAAGAGTAGGAGTACTATTGGGCCACTCAATCTCCCAAGCGGGAATACAGGTGGATCCAAACAAAATCACCATCATCAGAAGGGTACCTGATCCTCAAAAGCAGAGAGATGTCAAGAGTTTCTTAGGTTTAGCTAGATACTATAGAAGGTTTATCAAATATTTCAACAAGTTGGCTTCACCACTATTTGGTTTGTTGGTCAAAGACTCTGACTTTACCTGGTCCAGTCTTTGTCAATAAGCCTTTGAGCTCATTAAGGGAAATTTAAATACTGCACCCATTCTTCGAGGTCCAAATTGGGCTATGCCTTTCCACATTCACATAGATGTATCAGACAAAGTTGTGGGGCTAGCCTTGGGGAAAATAGAAGACAAATTACCTTATGCAATCCATTTCATTAGTAAGAAATTTTCCAAGGATGAACTCAATTATACTGTCACAGAGAAGGAAATGTTAGCCATTTTCCATGATTTAAACAAATTTAGACATTATATCATTTATTATCAGATCTTTGTACACGCTGACCATGCAACCATCAAATATTTAATGAAAAAACCTGATGTTAATGCTTGAATAATTAGATGGTTGTTATTATTACAATAGTTTGACCTAACCATTTTCAATAAACCTGGAAAGAAGAATGTTGTTGCATATTTTTTATCCAAGTTATCTCTACCTACAAATGAAGAAGGAATGGTGGATGACCGGCTCCCGGATGAACACCTCTTTTCTATCTCAGCACACTCTCCATGGTTTGTTGACATAGCTAACTACTTGGTTGCTGAAAATTTCCCTCTGAAACTCTCATCCAAGGAGAAGAGCAAGGTCATCAGAAAAAGCGCCCCTTTTTTTAGTGTCTTTCAGTCATGTAAGTCACCAATGATCAATTTTCTATAGTTTCAAATGAGTTTTCAAATAAAAATTTGATCATTGGTTAATATGTCTAGGTATGTTACTGCTCCCATCATCCCATGGTCAAAAATTTCATCTTGGTTATGCCATCACTCATTGTGATGAGTCATCAATAATCTGTATTGATCACCATTTCAGCCATCATCTCATTGTCACTCATACGGCAAGGTTCAAATGTCCAAATCATGAGTTTATAAATCCATTAAGTACCATTATTAGGTTAAGTCATCAAAAATGTCATAAAAGAGTCATGACATCACTTAGTTCATCATTATGGGAGTAGTAAATAGGAAAAGTGCTCAAAAATTATTTCCAAAGTACATTTATTTCTCTATAAAGATGTAACTATGCATACTAAAGTTCAAAGTTGCAGTACACTAGTTTAATCAAGTCCTTTTGCAAAAGGACAAAGTGGTGTCACATCACTATCCAAGGGAAAATCGACCTCCAGCCTATACAAATACCAATGGAGAAAATTATTTACTCATCCCACCCTCTTAATTCATCACTCCATCAACAATATGCATTTCCACCCTTTGAAAAAACAATTTCTTTCCAAAAAATGCCAAATTTCCTCCCTCGTTGCGCTTTTCTTAGTTGCATTCCGCTTTTCTCCAAACCGTTGTGTTTTTCTCAAGGGAGAAAAATATTCCTTTTCCAGGGGTTTCTTCATTGACCAGAGGTTCCATCTCATCAAAAACAAGTAATTTGGATTCATTTGTCCCTCATCTACCTTTCTTTTGCTTCAGTTCATTCTTGAAAGCTAAGAAAATCACCCTCTCCTAGGGTTTACTGCACTTTTGGTCTCATAGTGTTTTTTATTCATCTAGTGTAAAAAACCCTAAAATTAATGCTCAAACACATTCCCTCACCTTCCTTGAGACTTCCCCTCAACCATTTCCCCCATTTCCTTCATTTCCCTACAAATCCTAGCCTACACTACACTTTCCTAGGTTAGGACTACATTTTTCATTTCTACACCCATTCCCCTCACTCATTTCCAAAATTTTCACCTCCCTACACTCCCTAACATATATCCCTACCCCCAAAAATTTTCCCAAGAATTTTGGCACTCTCAAACCCCTTCATCTCCCTCCATTCATAAAATTTCCCCAAATCCCCTGTTTTCCTAAAACTAAACCCTAATTCCCCTTCCTAGTGAACTAGGGTTTCACAACGGATCTAGAGACCACAACCACTGATCAGGGGAAGTAAAAATGAGGGAAGATAATCAGTTATTATCCCACCAAATTCCAAGAAATCATAGCTTCACCTTTCCTCAAGAAGTCTTTCTAAGATGTCGGTTGCCTAGGGTTTACATTGCACACAGGGACAATTCTAATTCAAAATTAGTTTCTGAGGTAAGGAAGATGAATTTGAAAAATGTGAAAGAGGTTTTTGTCCAAAATAGACCAAGTAACAAAAACCTCCTTCATTTTATGTACAAGTGGCATGATTTGAGATAAATTCCCAAATTAAAATTGCTACAGGAGGTTTCCTGCACTTTTGGACAACTAGACTTCAAGTCAGAGTTTCATGGGTTGAAAGGCAGTGTTTGTAGTGCTTAATGACTCCATTGTCTAGAAGACATCATACTATTTCCAACCATACCAATTGCAGCCAAAAATTCCTTTTGGAAGGCCTCTAAACACCCTTTCAAATTCCACATTGCACTTCTGCTAAGAGCTTGCTGCACTTTTGCAATTTTTAGCGACCAACTTCAAACTTGGATTCTGAACAAATATGAGAGTATTTTTTAAAACTGGAGGAATTTTTTGTTAATAACATACCAAAGAACAAAAACATCTCTCAAGTGTGTAAAAAAATCTATGGTTAGAGAGATAATTCTCCACCTTTGAGCCCTATTTTTGGGAAATTTTTGGTCATTTTAGCAATTTTTGGAAATTCCTCACTGCCAAATGCACAACACCTTAGTGTTGCGCTTTTCCTAGGGGGCTCCAAATCACAAAAAGTATATATTCCTAGATATCTTGTGACCTACACCTATCATCCATCTATTTTGTGTGCCATGTCAGCCTTCTGGTTGGACGAAAAAATGCCAAAAACATGCCAAAAAAACTCTTTCTACCATTGTTTTCACCCTGGCGCTGTGCTTTTAGAGTGACCTTGGGCTAATCTAGTTTTCTTAGCCTTGGAGAGGCCATTTTTATTTCTTAAGGACTCTATGGACAGCTAGACATCCTAATATTTCAGATGATACCTTCATATCAGAATTTGGAGCAATGGAAGTCACTCAAAACTGCCCTCCAAGTTGGCGTTGCATTTTTCCGAGATGGCACTGCCCTTTTCTCAGAATTTGTTGCGCTTTTCCCTAGAGGTCAAAATTTCGAGTTTCATCAGTCAAAGTCAAATCCTAAAGATGTAATTTCTCTTGTTTTGAATTGACATGATGTAAATTAATGTAATTAAGCTTGTTAATGTAAATTTGATGTAATTATGAAGGTCATTTATGATATAAAGGTCAGTCAAAGGCTAAATGGAGAGTTTGTTCTAACCTCCATAGTTTTAGGTTTGGTTAGAGAAATTTGTGTAAAATGTTCCTATCCTGAGGGATTCGACCCCTGAGAGAGTGGAAGATGGTTTTTGGTCTATATGTAGGTTGTTTTCAGTCAAATTCAAGGTTGGACATCAGAGAGTAGAAGGCTTGGAGTTCTGTGTACAATTTATTTTTGCAGAAATACAAGGCTAATTGCAGCTATTATATATGGATTCATGTGGTATGATTTGGTGGCACTTTTTTTCTTCTGTAATTCACTTTTATGAATGATTATTTCATATTATGTCCATATATTTTTTTTCAGTGATCTTCCTATAAGATGTTAAACATAATTCTCAAAGTTTATGCTCTGTTTTGGTAGGAATTTCATGTCACATGTTATTCATTTTTGGATAAATTAACGCATGCTTGTCATGCTCATTTTGAACGTTTGATTTTCCACCCTACACTAGAATTTACAACCTCAAAGTGTCATTGAACATACCTACCATTCCCCTTTGTATCCATACAACTAAAATCTTTTAGGTCTGACCTAGTTTCCTTGACCTCTCCTCCTGATCCATCTAAAACCCTAAATTTCAAAACCCTAGAGCTCAATACCTAGCCTAATATATTTTTACCCTCTTCAGTCACCTTATTGGTTGAAATATCATAGAGATATCCCTCTCCGATTTGGTAGGGATAACTTCCAAATCCTAAGTGGTTCGACGTTACCTCCTTCGGTTTCCATTCTCAGCCTTGGGACACTTTGGAGGATAACACCTTTCATGTGGATCGGGGGGGATCTCTTCAAGCTGAGCCCTGGCCAAATTCTCAGGATATGTCTGAGGGAGGAATAATTTTTTGACATCCTATTTGCATGTTATGATAGCCCTTTTCGAGGCCACTTTGTTTCACAGAGGACAACCTTTAAAGCTTTACAGGCAGGTTACTATTGGCCTACCCTTCACCAGGATGCTAGAAGATACACTAGCAGGTGTGACTACTTCCAAATGATGGGGAGACCTACACAGAGGGTTGAGATGCCTTTGCACCCTCTGGTGGCTCTAGAGACATTTCACAAGTGGGGCATGGACGTCGTTGAACCCATTGATCCACCATCTGGGTGGAAAAAGTATATCATAGTTTGCACTGACTACCTGACAAAGTGGGCTGAAACAAAGGATGTAAAGGTAGCAACCGAGGAGAAGGTAGCATAATTTCTAAGAGATAATGTGTTATACAAATTTGGATACCCCAGAGAGGTATTCACTGATCAGGGGGCACAATTCACATCTTATCTCATTGAGAATCTTCTGAGGATGTGTTAGGTCCCTGTAATTTGCTAGATTGGCAAAACAAATGAATACGGGTAACATCAAACAAATATTTGGAGTCCTAGGACCTAGCCTTCCTGGACTCAAAGAGGGCTCTCTCTATGTTTTTGTGAAAGATGTAACTTTGTATGATTTTAGGGTTTTGATTTTAGGCTAGTTATAAGGATTAGGGTTTGTTTGTTTGTTTGGTTGGTTGGGTAGGTTGTCAAGCAGAACAAATGGAGTAAGATAGGTTCATACCATTGGGCTATGGAGTCTACAAAAGGTCTTGATAAGTGCAACAATAGGTCAAGGGTGTATCACAGGGCAAGTCTAACAAAGTAAAATGGATCTAAAAGCTTATGTGAGTGAAGTGAACATCAAATTGTGAATATAGTAGGTGCAAAGGGCAGTTAAGAATCCTTTGAAAAATAATTTAACAAGAAGGACCTTTAAAATCACTATGTATGAAGAAATAACCAAAGACAGGGCATACCAATAACTTCTTTGACTAAACCCTAGCGAGTAAACATTAAGGCAACAATTCATTGAACCATAGAGAGAAAAAAACATGTAAGTCCTCTGGTGATTTCACCTTCAGGCAAAGAAAAACATTTAAGATAACATATAGTAAATATTAAAGAGCATGGAACTCCTAATTTCCTTAATAAAACTATAGAGACCTCCAAAGCAACCATTTAATATGAACAAAGGGCAAGGCAAGCCATAGACCTCTTCAACCAAAACTATTTAGTAATACTTCAAAGTAAAAGACCTCAAAAACAATGTTTAAGTTATATCAAAGAGCATGGGCTAACCATAAAACTACTTTGACATTTGCTTCATTGAATCATCCTTAAGATAAAAAAACTAAGTGGAACTAGAGAGCATCCAATAATTCTCTAATGTAACCTAGAAGAGGAAAACATACAAACAATAGGAAGCAGACAATGCTAAGGTGCCTCTAAACAACATTTCTTAACCTAAAATCTTTGTCCTACTGCATGAGAAAGATGAGACAAAATGATAACATAAGAAAACAAGTACTGAATAAGGAACACATCACCTTAACTATGCTCATGAATCCTGCAAGTGAGCCTACTCCATGGTCAAGCAAATCAAGCCATCCACAAAAACCAAAGCCAATTTCTCTTCAATCTCAAATTTATGATTTTCTTCTTAATAATCATCCAACATTTACAATGAGGCCTCCATGCAGTATTTAACTAGCAAGGAGGACCAAAACCCTAACTAGGGTTTCAAAAATGTCATAAATACATCATAAATGCTATTTTTTCCAAAGAGACCATGCAAGACCCAAGGCACAAAATATCTAAGCTAATAAATGCAAAATAACTCCAAACATAAATTCTCAGCCAACTCTGGAGTTATTTGCCCAAAAAACCCTCAAAATATATTTTCTTAATAAATTTGTGTCTTTTGTTGACTGTGCAAGCAAGGGCATAGCACCAAGGTCCAAGGGCGCAGTGCCTGCACCGGAAAAATTGTCTATCTTGTGACCAAGATTTGAAGGTCTTCCAGTTGTCCAAATGAGCTCCATGATAGCTCATTGGAAAGCCTCGCCAGTATACTTTCCAAAAATTCCTTTATTTTTATTATTGGACTCCATTTACCTGCTCAAAAAATCAATCACCCAAGACTTCTCAGGGCGTAGCGCCAGCTCTGAAAATAGGGCAGAAAGGTGGTTTTTTGGGTATTTTTGGCTCTTTTGGAGGACCAAATCTACTCCAAATGATATGAAATTTTGTGTGTGTGATTCCCTTGGCTTGATGAATCTAAAAATTTAAACCACTTCTCAAAAGAGTGCTCCAAAAAAGATCGCAGCGCCAGTGGCACTATGCCCTTGGCCCTCCAATATAGTCAAAAACCAAAATTATCAAAAAGCTTCCAAAATATGAAATTGCCTTGCTTATGGTGTTTGGGATGCTTGTAGGGATGCATCAGCAATAATTTCAAGTTTTTCTTTGCCCTTTTCCTCCTTGAGGGCTTGAATTTTAGCAAGGGCTCTTTTGAGCTTGGCCCTTGCAATTTTGTTCCTCAAGGCATAACGTTTTTCCATCTTCTTTTGGAGGTCAAGGTCCCTCTTGGTCTTCTCCAACTGACCTTCTAAGTGTATGTTTGCCCTCTCTAGCCAAGGTTCCCGATCATATTCAATTTCCATGGCACGCAGCTCACTTGGAGTGAGCTACTCTTCCAAGGTTGTCTCTTGCTATTTTCATTTGGTTAGGGCCTTTCTCAACCCTATGGTCCTTGGCCTTCTCCCAGAGAGTTGTCCTTACTCATCTTCACTTTCATCAAGAGTGCCTAAGACTTCTTCCAAATTTGCCTTTGTTTCTGTAGCCTCTTTCTGATCCCTAATTGCCCTGACCTCATAAATGTCCTTTTGTGCCTCCAGCTTCTTGTTTTCAACCTCAAAATAGTGGATTACATTCTTGGCCCTACCTATATTGGCTTGTACATCTCTGATTTGGGCATCTTTGCTCTAGAGCAGCATGTTTGAGATCCTTGCCTCATTCTCATCATCACTATCAAGGTGAATGAGTTAGAACTCTTATTCAGTCTCATGATCATCCTCTTTCTCAATAATGGCTTGCTCTTCAACCTTCTTCTTACCTTTGTCAAGCTGCTTTGTTGATGTAGAAGGCATGGCCCCTTGCCTCTTGAGGGTAGCAAACACATGCCTATTTCCTCTTTGGTAGTTCAAAGGAAGAGGTTCAATATTATTTATCTCAGTGCCATATGTCTTATTTCCATCATTGTTGTCATCTTCACTGTCACTATGGATCTTAACATTACTACTCTCATGGTTGCCATCTCCATTGGTATCATCATTGCTATCATGGCCTTTTGACCCACTGTCATCATTATTGCCAACATCATCACTGTTCTCTGCACTATTTTTGTGAGCTTAAATGCTCTTTGTTTTATCACTGACATCATCTTCACTGATATTTTCCTCATTGGCATCCTCTTCCCTGATATCCTCTTCTTTGATGTCTTCTTCACTGGTATCAGCTTCACTACTTTTAGACCCAATGCCATCATCAATCATTGGCATTTTCTGCCTCATCTCTCTCTGATCCACTAAGTTGTACTTCATCACCATTTTTCTCAATGCTATGTGCCTCATCACTGCCAACATCATCTATGCCTTATGTTTCCATGCTCTCTGCCTTATCATTGACCTCTGCCTCCTCATTTCCTTCTTCTTCACTGCTTGATTCATTATTTCCCTCTCCTTCATTTACATTTGATTGCTCATTGTCACTTCGCTCATTGTCTAATGCATTATGAGAGGGTGATGAAGGAGGTTTGTCCTGAGGTGAAGGAATATGTGTGGATGGAGAGACATGAGGAGTGGAGTGTGATGGTGAAGGATGAATGGGAGGTTGAGAAGATGAAGGTACATCTTGTTGTTGTCCTTGTGGACTGGTGAACACCTCATGGGCAATGAAAACCTCCCATGGAATGCCCTTCTATTGTAACTGGTGCAACACAACCATCTTAATCAAAGAGTGATGAAATAAGCTTTGCATCTGCTGAGGGTACCTTCTCTTTTGCACAATATAGGACATTTTATCAATCCTTCCGTAGAGGTAATAGGGTAGGTGCAGCATCCGCACCCTAGTAAAGTGCATAATCATCCTAATGTGATATGAGTAAAGCCTGGAGAACCTTCCCTCACATGTAAAATACTTCATAATGATTCTCATCATAGGTGCATATCTCTCCAACAAATGTGAGAAAGGAAAAATGGATTTGCAGTTGTCTTTGTATCTAGGCTTTAGGAAGGGTTCATAGTAGCTCATGTCAATATTGGCCTGCTTGAACCATGTCTCCCCTACACTAGGTATGTCTGTGGCATTGGAAATAGCATTTGTAGATAGCTCAAAATTGACCCTTGCAAGGTTAACTTGTTTGTCATGCAAGTTAATGATGAATAGTTTAGTTAGCTCAGGGTGGTTTTGCACCTGCTATACCCTTTCACAAAAACCATAACAGCCTACATTTTGGAAGCATCAAACAGTCATGGGAGATGCCATTAGCTCTATAGTGTTTGGAGGTTAAAATCTGTTTATTTTTCCATCTTTGTGCCCTTGCTTCATTGGCACTTGGCCTTCTCCACCACTATCACTATCTCCTCTTTCTGACATGTTGACTACTCTGCCTTTGAAACCCTAGCACTGATATGAACTGATATGGAAGAGTGAATGGAATGGCAGTCTACTTGTGAATGAGATGAATGAGTGAGGGTGTAAATTGGGAAAAATGAGAGGTTTAAATTACTTGAAGGCAACCTAGCTGATATGTCAAACCCTGTTGTGAAACACCTTCCACTGATGGCAATTTGAGATGAAGGAGGGCATATAATTTCAATGTTTTTGCAATGTAAGGGACTAAGTATTATGTTAAGCTTTGATGGATGACCAATTTCAAAACAATGCAACCACCCTAATTTACCCCTGTTTTGACTGGTATTTCTTTATAGGCAAATGAGGGAATGACAAATAGTGTTTTCAAGCATAAAATATAGGGTTTTCTCCTTAGGGGTTCCTTCCTTTAATTAAATCATCAAAATGCTTTGAGGATGAGTGTATGAAATCCACTTACCTCTTTGTATGCTAGGAGGACACCTGACAGATACTTGGAGGGTTTCTGAAATGGTTTGAGTGCTTGCAAGGTGCAGGAGGCCCTCCTGGCCAACGCGCAGCGCCCAGGCAAACGGTGGGTCGATTCAGGAAAAGGAGCAGCACCTTGTTCTAGGTGCACAATGCCAAGGTCCTTTTACCTGGCCTATTGAGAAAAATAGGGCAAGCGTGCAGTGCCTTAAGAAAATTCACGGGGAAATTTCGCCAAGGGCACAGCGCCAAAGAAAATTGCCCAACTTTTACTTGGAAACTCGAAATTATTCACTCCTGAGCACTTCACTGATTTAGCAAGGCAAATAATAACTTGTTTGAAGTGTATAATATGCCTTTATACACTTACGAATTATAATTAACTTTGCAAACCCACTTTCCTAATGTTTTAAGTCTTTTTTCACTCTTTGCCTGTCTCACTAACTTTTTTACCTTTTTGCTTTGCAGGTGAGTTAGATCATGAAATTAACTCTTCTTTTTGTTTCTTGAGGCATAATATACTCATTTTGACATCCTTGGAGTTAGATTAGTCATGATAGCACCTTAAAAACTGTTTGTGGCTTACATTACAATTTTAACTTGTCTTTCTCACCTTGGCTGGAAGTTGGGAAATTTCTATTCCTTTTGATCCTGAAAACTTGACACATTCATTCTGGCACAGCAGCAACCTTAAAATCATCTTTGGTTTCCACGTTGGAGCTTAACATCATGTTTTTCATCTTTTTGACCACTGTTGCTTTGTAGGCAACTGAAATGATAATTTAGACCTTTCTCACTGATACTCTTTACCTTCTCCTTTTGCAGGTTTGCTTTGAGTCATAAAGTTGACTTCTTTTTGGCTTATTGATGTCCTTTAACTCTTTCACTTAGCAGGTTTCATGAAAACATTGAAGTGGCTCTTCCTTTTGATCTTTTAAGCATGCTAAATTTACCTTTGACAACCTTAGGAACTCGAACACAAGGCAGCATTTTAAAAACCCCTTCTTTACTGGCATCATGGAGTTATTAACCCACACTTTGCTCATCTAGGCATGGAAAACTCATTTTTCACAATTATGGGATCTGATCACAGTGGCATCTTTAGAATCTTTATTTCCTGTCATCATGGAGTTTACCTCTTCATTTCACCTCCTCTAGCCACTTTACCAAAACCTTAGGTGTCTGGAGTGCTTTAAGATGATCATTAGTATTATCTTCTAAGTTCTTTATTGCCCTTTCAAGTTCATTCATTTATGTCCAGTTCACCTCACCTTTTCCCTATTTCATCAATCATCTCTGAAAAAAATTTCTTCATGTTTGGTTTTTGTTGTACCTCCTCCATGGTCATTTGCTGCAAGTGGTCAATGTTTTGACATTTAAGTCGGCCATTCAACTCAAAATCCCAATTCTCTTTTCAATATCAACTTGTTTCCCTTTCTTCACTTGCAATTTATGATTTGATAAGAAAAACTTCTTTGGAAACTTTCTAGCAAAGGAAAAGTAGTGCCATAAACACCTAATGATGACCTTTAACCATGTAAAACCCTAATTGACCTAGTGGGAGGATTCTTTGACCTGGTCTTTGACTGAAAATTGGCTTGGAGTCTTCAAGTGTAAAAACAGAGTATTGATAGAGTGATGTATTGAAGATCCAAAATCCAATGTACTTGTTTTATCTAAAGAGCCTACAGAGATAGTTTTGAGACCATCAATGCTTGAGGAACCTGGTGAACATGGGAAGGAGTTAGGCTATAGGTAACCCTAGATGTAAAGTGGAGTTATGGGAAAGGGAAAAACAGAGTGATGAGGTCATAGGTAGGAAAAAAGGATGTAGATGAGTGGCACAAGTCCATAAGGAGCTTTTAAGGAGTGGCAGGGTGACCATGAAATGGAAAGGTTGATAGAATAGTGAAAATTTTCCTATAAGGATAATGAAGGCAGTGGGCTTTCTAAAACTCACAATATTCAGGGAATTTTGTTTTTATAAATCTAGAACCAATCTATAGTCATCTACAGATAGTAAAAATTACTAATGACTAACAGGATGCACAAGATAAAGCATAAGACTTCCACTGTCGACCACCCTCAAGAAAATGGCCAAGTGGAAGTGACCAACATAGCCCTGGAGAATATCCTCACCAAGGTTTTTAGAAACAACATAAAATATTGGCTAGACATATTAGTCGGCTACTTTGTCAATAAACAATAAGAGGATTCATTCCTTATGACTTGGTCTATGGGAAGAAATCTCTTCTTTCAATAGAGTTTGAGTTCAACACCTTGAGGATGGCAGCTTATTTAGACCTGGATATAACAAAGGCCCAACAAGAAAGGTTGTTGCAATTAAATGGGTTGGATGAGTTTAGGATGCAAGCACTCTTTCACACAAAATTGATTCAACTACAAAGGAAGGTCTGGCATGACAAGCAAATTAAGGAGAAGAATTTTCAAGAAGGAGATTGGGTGATGAGGTATGACTCAAGGTTCAAGTATTTCAAAGTAAAAATGATGATAAGATGTCCAAGACCTTACAAAGTGGAAAAATGCTATGATAATGGCGCAGTTCATTTCTGGACCATACATGAGGATGGGATTCCCTTACTTGTCAATCGTTATCGGCTCAAAGGCTACAAAAAGACCCTGTCTAGGGCTAAATTTATAAATTACATAAACAAGGAGGTGTATTTCATTGGAGACTCCATAGTTTCCAATGCCTCCCCCTCTTAGAAAAAAAAAGAAAAAACAAAAAATAAAGTGGCATGGGTGAAAACCTCTCCGAGGTGCCCAAGGCAAACTCTAGGGTTGAAAACCTCCATGAGGAAACCCTAGAGCAAAATAGAAAAAAGAAAATAAAAGAAAAAAGAATAAAATATCCTTGGGTGAAAAACTCCTAGAGGCGCCTAAGGCGGGCTTGTTGGTTGAAAACCTCTGTGGAAGCAACCCACCTGCCTTCAAAAAAAAAAGAGAGAGAAAAGAGACAAACAGGAAAAGAGAAATATGATACCTATGCACTCACTTGTTTTTTTGTTTTGCAAGTTGTTGATCAAAGATGGTTTTTAGATCTAGAGGAGTAGTTTTTCTCCACTTATCCCTCTCCTCTTCTTACACACTCCATGGACCACTCCAGCATGCACCCATTCATTCATTTCACCTCATAGGTAGGCAGAAAATTCCATTTTTTTCCTTCATTGTAATTGCTACAGGAAAGTCTAGCAGCTACAGGATTCCTGTAGCACTACAGGAAACCTTGTAAATGCTACAGGAAAATTATTTATGAGAAAATAATATCTCTTAAAGGATTTTAAACTTCAAAAATAGCATGACAGTTTATTTTTTTCCTATATCTACCACTTCTAACCGTCACTTCATTCCATGCACAAGGATTCACTCTCTAAACCCTATGTTGTGCCACTAGTAGATAAATCATTTATACCTTGGAATGCGACCTCTCCCCTTACTTCTCCATCACTCCACTCATTCCATAACTCCATCCCTGACCTCCATAAACCATTTTACTTCATCCCTAAGCAATCTGGAGCCCCAAGAAGTAGAGAGAAGTTTGCTATAGGAAGTTGGAAAGTTTCATGTAGCAATTCTATGTATGGAAAAAAAGGTCAAAATATGGAGATAACTTGATGAATATGGCTTCAAAGGACAACAAGAATACTCCAGGAGAGTGAACACACCAACCAAGGCACCTGAGTAACTCTACACAACACCTGCAAGAAGAAAAGACAAATAAAAATGTTAAGAAGCTCACTAAAAAAAATTTAAAAATTAAAAACACAGCAAGAGAAAGATAGCCATGGCTATCACAAATATCCAGCTCCCTGCACCAGATCATGTCTGCAACACACCAGCACCAGGTAGGCTCAGGTATGGCCCTTCACCTCTCGCTATGCAATCATAATGATCAAAATTATTTAATGTCTAGGTTTAGAGACATAAAAGGAAAAAAGGTGGCCAATTAACTTGGCCACCTTTGTAAAGTTAAAATGGATGAAAAAATTAAGTGTACATGCCACTTGGGCAAGTAAAATCAATCAAGGGAGAGTTAAGAAGGAAAAGGAGGTGATTATGAGGCTGTGGCAATGATTCACTGGAGTGGGACCAACAGTCCCAAAGAGGAAAAATTGTGCCCAGTACAAGTCAGAACTTTGCCCCAAATTTGGTTAAAAAGGCCATCAAGGTAATATCTGGCTCATTATACTCACTCCTTTGAGAATTTCAAGAGCAGTGGAAGAAAATGATGTCAGAGGAGCCATCAGAGAGAAGAGCATCAAGTCTGAGCTTGCATGCACCCTCTTGCTACAGGAAATAGTGAAGTGATACAGGAAACTACATAGGAATATCAACAGGGATAAGGAGAGAAAAACATAGCCACTCTTAGGTGATATTACTTCCTAAGGAAACCATCTCCCAAGAAAAAACACCCAAGGACAAAGGTAAGTGGTTTCCACCCTCCAAAAGTGAAATTTCTCCATGAAATTTACACGCAATCAGTTATAGTTTGGGAATTAAATGGTGAAATATGAATTTGTTTGAGACCATAATCTGCAAGACCTCTTCACAAGTTACTCTCAAACAAAATCCATCTTACCACCTTCCTATCAGAACCATAAAAATGGGAGGGGGATTTAACAAAAGGGAGCCCAATGATATCAAAATAATAAGACTGCACCCTCAAGTAATGGATATTTTCAGGAACCACCAATGGCTAGGTTTCTTTGAGCTTCTCAAGGGTTTTGATGAGGAAATAGCTCGAGAATTTGCAGTGGCTTTGAAATCACACTTAGAGGAGAGAGCCACCACTATGGTTAGAGGCCTAGCCATCGCAATTTCACCTGAATTAATCAGCAGAATCACCACTTTTCCCTTAGGATTCAAGTGGATTAAAGAAGGTATGATACCAACCACTGCAACCAAGAAAATATTATTTTTTCCAGGATAAGTGTTCATTGAGGACAAGAATGGAGTGAGGAGAGAAATCCTTCCATACCACTGGGATGAAGTAGCCTTCCACATCATGAAATTCATTTCCTATGAGGGAAGACTTATTGTAGTACATGGATACCATTTCAGGTTGTTGAGTGAACTTAGATTTCAAGAAGAATGCCCTCTAGAACAAAGATTAAGCATACCTCATTTCCTCTTGAACTCAATAAAAGACATGAGGAAAAAGGTGAGGGAAAGGAAGTACCAACATTTGGCTCATCATGGCCTTATAAAACTAATAGTGAGTGATGTTATGAGTAGATTAAACCTCCTTCTGTCTTGGTCCGCATTCATATACAAGGATAGGGAAGCTTTCATAGCCACCCAAACAGGACAAACCTCTGCCTCTAGTCTTTAGAGAGGGAGGTAGAAGAAGAAGAAGAGGGGGAGGATGAAGATGAGGAAGAAGGAGAGGAGATGGAGGTTGACACATAAAAGAAATATATATTAGAACCAAAGGAAGGGAAAGAAAAAATAAAAAAGGGTAAATGAAATAGAGAAGGAAGAGACTAAGGGAATAAGGAAAGAGAGAGAACGGGAGGAGAAGGAAATATTGGACCTAATACAGAACGCTGATACCTCTCTTGAGCACACTAACATATCACTAGATATGTGAGAGAAGGAAGTGGCTACTACCCTAGCCACTTTGAGCACACGGTGAAATAAAAGAAGAAAGACAAACACCATGTGCTTCGGGGCTAGGAAGATGTTGGTGAGAGAACACGTCTCGCGGAGAAGACCCAAAGACCTAGGTTCGGGTTTAGAGCCAACAAGGTTTCCTTGGTAGTCTAGTTCATGGCCGGCATTTTCCTTACCCAGGGTGGATAGAGAGTCTCACCCGAGGCATGCGCAACATACTTTGTGATAGAGAGTGTATCGCTATCAACCCTACCACATCCATACGGTTGAATCAAAGCTAAACTAAAGTCTTAGACAGCCATAACACAACATTCCATAACATATACCTTTCAGGAAAACAGTCAGAATTACAGTAATTAAAATTTTAAAAGGTGCTTGTAACATCATTCATTCAAACCCATAACATATACTTGGCACAACACTCTGAATATATTAATCATCAGCCGTCAGTGGCAAACTATTACAAGGCCCAGCTATATGAGCATAAACAGAACATAATACAATACGTCCTATTGGACAGAGAGAAAACATAGTAACACAGAGGAGTGGAGAATAGTGCAACACAGATAGAGCTCTCCTGCGGCTCCTTGTTGCCTATTCCCGTCTGCACCAACCTTCCTATCCACTGGCTGGCTACCTATTTGTTCTGCTGCCAGCACAACTGACAGTTCCTCCTTTCTTCTTGCTCTGCTGTCTTTTATTTCTTTCTGTTCATCGAGAGTTCATTGTTTGTTTCCTTCCATGCTCTTCCGCCATCTATGCTTGCTCCCGCAATAGCCACGACACCTGTCCTCTGCTCCTTCGCAACCTTGACACCTTTCTGCCTACCGAGTTTGCGTTCCGCCACGTACCCGCCGCAACTCAAAATCTGTTGAATTTCAAAACAAGGGCCCCAACAGGCCTCGACCACATCCTATTGACTCGCCCCGAGTAAATTGTCCTGCGCTGTCTCCACTTCCATGGGTTCGCTCGAACCTACGCCCTGTTCTGGCTACGCGCCTCCTCTTGGTTGTCCAAACAAGGGCCCTAACTCTGGGACCTTGGTTAGAGCTGAAGCTTTGAGCTCTTGGAAGGTTGCCACACCCTGTTTCCACCCTTGCATTAACTCTTCAGTCTTAGCCATGATTTTTGTGACAACTTCCTCCCCGATAATTGGCGGCAAGGCACCGAAAACTGTGTTGATCTGAGTGTCGGCCTCAAAGGCCAATTGCTGCATCATTTGTGTGCTGAGTTTTACGGCCTACCGAAGCTCCTGGATGGCCTGCTTGGTCGCCGTTGAAGTATCCTCTATTTGTTGTATTTGGACCTCTAACACATCCACCTGGGCATAGAGTTGGTCCAGTCTAGTTGGGTCCGTTGCTTCCTGGATTTCCTTGGAGATCTGTTGTAGTTGTGATGGTCTAGTCGGCTGTGCCTTCATGGTAAGGGCTATTGAGCATTGTTGCAGACCCTTCAGTAGGTCATATGCTTCTTTGACTGCAATACTCAAAACTTCCTGCATTTTCGTTACTTGGCCCTGTCTCTCTGATATTTGTGCTGAGTACACAACCGCTGGGTCGAGCAATGCGGGTCGGGCTGCCAATGCCGCCTTGAGTTCCACATTTTCCTAGTGAAGATTTGAATATGCCACCCTGAGGTGGATCGCCCACCCGACTATGTCAGTCTCCTCCATGTCTTTTGGTAACTGATTACTGTTGGCCATTACTATAGGCCACACTTCCCTAAAAACCCTGGTCACTATTTCCAGTTGTTCCTGTAGCTTCTCCTCCTTTTCCATTGTCGCAGAGCCACGTTGTTCAGTTGAGCATTCTTAGCTTATCTATTGTTGCCGCCGAATACACTTCGTTGGATCTCCATACTTTCGGCACTAGAGGTACCCCGATCTGGCATTCGCACCCGGAGTGGTTTTCTGCTGGCAACTGATCTTGTTGACTGGTTCTGAGGTGACTGTGGCGAAGTTTGGTATGGTATAGAGTCCGCCATATTTAGATCTGGTTGCCACTCTTGATCTGCTCGGTTGGGTGGTTGGAGCGGAGTATGCTCGGGGAGTGGCCCAGCTGTGTCTTCAATTGACTGATCTAACTGATTTATGAGGTTGGTAAAAGTAGTTTGCGGGACCACGGTTGGGTTAACTGGGGGTACCACTTCCATACTTGAGTTAACCTCCATCCCGTGGTCCCCATTGATTATTATTTTGATGACTGGATCAGACACGGTGGCGGATGAAGTGGATGGTGCAGAGCTGTGGGGTTCTCGGGAGATGGATGAGGTGGCGGGTGGTAGTTGATCTGGGCGTGGTGGCGATATGCGAATGTTTAGAAAATAAAAGAGGTTTATGGGGTTGTGAGGTGGCAACCCTCTTGCTTCTTTGGGCTCAACTATCTGCTCCTCCTGGATTGGTACCCCTACGCTTAACTGCCGAGGTGGATCCTCTCCTGTGAGGTCGACCATCGAGCTTGATTCTGGAACCTTAGCCCTTTTGTCCTTCGGTGCCGCTGTTGGTTTCGAAGCCTTACTTTTTCCTACCAACGTTGTGGTTGCTGGGGTGGTGAACTAAACAAGACATTGGGGATGGGAGAAATGATGGAGGTTGTGCTGGGAGATGGGTTAGATTGGGATACCTGGAATTCTAAAAAAGTTGGGAATGGAGTAGCATTTCTTGCTAGTACCTGAACTACTTCATTAAAGCTTCTTACCTTAGTGTTCAGTTGCTGAATGATCGAGAAGAGCTGCAGGTTTGACATCTTGTTTGCTGCTTCCGCCGACATTTCTCCTGGCAGTCGGTGTGGTAGCAGTCCGTCAAAGAGGTACGTGTACACTCCATCGCTGATCTCCATTGCCACTCCTGGCCACGAACATACCTCTGTGTGGAAAGCCGCTTCATCAAGTTGGAACTTCAGAGGCCTCGTATGGAACATTGTTTCTGGTACACATGTAGGTCTGAGGAACGTATGCTTGTGCGTGACTCCAAACCAAACTTGCTCACTATATCCATCCAGTAGGTTTCTTGGGACTCTATGTTGACTCAATACAACGTCAACCATTTGGCCGTACCAACTCTTGAAGGCTTCTGCATTTACTTCCTTGGTGCTAGGGTCTCCAGACACCTTCCATGGTACAATCTTCATCGCTACCGGCTGGTCTTGTGCTATCTCCACTGGTATCCTGATGCTAGGGAAAGTCCATTTCCATATGGCCAGCGCCATTATCAAATACCCATAGATAAACTCGGTTTCTCTCCTATAGTTGTCCTCGTAGGCCTCAAACAATTCCTTCAGCAGGAAGGAGCACCAATTCAGCCTTGTCCCTTGGACACAGTGCTCCACAACCGAAATTGTGTTTAATGTGCATTCCCCTTTTGTATAATGCCTCATCGTCTTGCTAGCAATGAGATAGCAAGCAAACCTGATCTCTGGCCTATTAATTAACTCAATATTTTCTCCCTTTCCTCCTCTTCGAGTGCCATACTTGGCGTAGTAGTCTGTGTCTCTTGACTTCTTCGCCCTTTTAGATATAGTTTGGAATTCCGAAGATACGTCCCTTCCTTCCTGTGACAGTCCTGTCAACCTATGAATGTCTTCGGCATGAATCAGGATTTCCTTTCCCAGCCATAGAGAGCCGTTTCGAATCCTGCTTAACAGAAATTTTGTGCACTGCATCACAACACCTGTAATCCCAAACACTAGTAAGTTTCTTAAATTCATTATCGTGGACTGCCGGATACCCCTGAACTCAGGCAAGACTCTTGCTGTTGCCCGTCCTGCTTCTGTTGTATAATTCTCAATGTATACCTACCTTTTTAGCGCAGGAAACTCAAATGAATCCGTGAGGTCTGCGTCAATTAAGATCACATTGTCATATTTTCCCACGAGGGACTCCATTTTCTGAATTCTGCTGTCCAACTTCTGTTCCACGACCGTTAGGCTTACTCTTGTAATTTTAGCTCATCACTGGTATACCTGCAGAACAGTTCTTTGTCTTTTCCCTTGAATTTCTTCTTTCGAACGCCTTCTCTGCTCTGGTTCTCGTTCAACCTCCCTTGCTCTTTTGGAGGTTTCTAACTCTAACTCGGATTTTTCCGGCATTCTCGCACTTCTCTACATGTAGGTTATGTAAGTAACCGGCAAAGATGAGGTTGATGAGACCCCATAGCTAATTAATGTTTGTCTGGCTACTCCCGCAGCTACAATCATGTGATTAGTTAGTTGCTAAGGTAGGTTCTGACATTGCTAACTGTGGTTTTGGGATTTGGGCAGATGCGACGGCTGGTGGTTATGTCTAATTATGGAAAATTTATTACAGTATGGATGATGCTAATTATGGAAATTATTTCCAAATCTTGGTGATCCTACTGACTGACACTGGTACTATACTTAATGATGATGGGCTGATGTTCGGCACGCTTTCCTATCTGACGTGGATGACACACTGGACATGACCCCTCCCTAACCACTATTGGTTGCATTTAGGTCTCTGCAACTCAACTGAAATTTTTTATTTTTTTTATTATGGTGAATCCTATCTATGCTCATCTCGGGTACGAGAGAGTTATTGACTCTAATCTACCCTACCGACTCCTCTCAGTTGCGAGAGTTATTGGAATGGAAATTTCAAAATTATTCATGGTAGGGCTTCAAGCGTGCGTCGTTGACCCATCCTTGTAGAACTTGGTCGTTCAAATGTGCCAATCGAACTGCTCCTGACTGTTTGATTTCTATGATGTGAAATGGTCCCAGCCAATGCATCTGCAGTTTTCCCAGGAACTTCTGGAATTTACTATCATAGAGTAGAAATTTCTGTCCAATCTGAAAAGTCTTGCGTTTAATATGTCGGTCGTGCCAAGCTTTATGCCTTTCCTTTTCTACCGTTTGGTGAAACTCTGCAAGAAATCTCCCTTCTTCAAGTTCTTGTAGCTCCTGCAATCACTCTTTTAAGGATTCCTCTTCTGATAACTGTAGATTTGTTGCAATTAGAAGGTTTTGTACAATGAATTCCGCTGGGACTACTGCTTCTTTTCCATAAACCAGCTGAAATGGTGTCTGGTTGTTTAGTCGTTATACCATTGTTTGGTATGCCCACAGTGTTGCTCGAATCCGTTCATCCCAGTCATCACGTTGCTCATTGCATATCTTCGTCAGTCCCTTCTCTAATATCTTGTTGAATGCTTCCACTGTGCCATTTTCTTGTGGATGATATGGACTGCTTTTATGATGTTGTATCATGAAGCTCTCTAGGAGGGACTTAATGGTGTCATTGTTTAAATGTGTACCTTGGTCGCTGGTCAAGCTTTTCGGGCATCCAAATCGGCTGATTATATTTTCAAATATGAACCTAGCAGTAGTCTATGTCGTGCAGTTCTTCACTGGCGCAGCTTCTTCCTAGCACATTAGGTATTATGTCGTCGTGATTATGTACCTTTCTTTTGAGTACCTTGCAGCTAGTGTAATTGGTCCCACAAAATCAACTACCCACTTTTCGAATGGCTGCAGTACCTTTATTAGATGAAGCGGAAGCTCATCCCTGTGAGATGGTCATCCTGTCCACTGACAAACGTCACATTTCTACACAAATGCTTTGTTGTCCTTGTGTATTGTTGGCCACCATAAGCCTACTTGTAGTACCTTACATGCTATTGGTTTAGCTCCCACATGCCCTCCCGCAACACCACTGTGGCTTTCCCATAGTATAGCTTCCCTTTCGTGGTCCAAGATGCATCTTCGAAGTACGTGGTCTAGCCCCATATTGTATAGGTGTCCCTCTATCAGCTAATACTCCGCGGCTCGGACTACCAGGTGTCTCTTCTGTGTCGTATTGTACTCCTGCGGACACTGCCCGATGATGAGATATGCTGCTATCTCATTCAGATAGTCTGGGATGGCTTCTACTCTGAAAAGATCAGCATCTGGAAACTGATCATCTAGAGATCCTCCGTTGTCTCCATTATCTAGTCAGGATAGGTGATCAGGCCCTACATTGAGTCTTCCGAGCTTTATAATTACTTCAAAGGTGAACTCCTGGAAAAGTAGGAGCCATCTGCAGATTCTGCCTTCTAAGACTGGCTTGTTGACTAATTATTTCAAGGCTGAGTGGTCTGTGAAAAAATTTAACTTACCTCCCAATAGGTAGTGGTAGAATTTCTGAAGAGAGTACAACATTGCTAATGCCTCCCGCTCGGTTTTCGTATAGTTCCATTCAGCTATTGACAACTTGTGACTAGCAAAATATACCGGATGATCAACAGAAGTGTCTCTCGGTTGAGCTAAGACCGCTCCAAGCGCGATACCGAACGCATCAATGTGTACGTGGAACTGCTTGTCCCAATCCGGGTGGAATAGTATTGGCGCACTCGCCAGCTTCTCCTTTAGGGTGTCCAAGGCCATTCTGCAGTTGTCCATCCACTGGAACTGTTCTGATTTCTTCAATAGTTTTTCTAAGGGCGTTGTTATCTTGGCGTAGTTGCGAATGAAATGCCGGTAGTATCCAGTGTGGCCCAGTAGTGACCTTAGTTGTTTTACCATTTCCGCCGCCTCCATGCTGACAATTACTGCTACCTTGACCGGGTCTACAAAGACACCCTGACTACATACCACGTGCCCTAGTAGTGTTCCAAACAAAATGGCAAATATACACTTCTTCAGGTTCAATGAACTCTGCATTTGTTGACACCTATCAAACATTACTCTCAACAGGCTCGCATGATCCTTTAGTACACATACTACTCCGCCTGCTGTCCCGTTATAGACTTCTAAGAACTTGTGGATGTATTCTTGAATGCATGATAACAATGTGAGAGAAGACTCCAGTGTGATTCTTCATTCAATGGCATCACACATCAGAGGAAAGAGCCCTCATTCGGGTGGTGGAATTTTACCTTTCTTGTCCTCCTCTTTGCTATTCTTACTTGATGGTAACCCAGAAGCCACTGATAATTGATTATGCCTCATTCCCTGCAACGTTGTCGAGGACTTCATCACTGAATGGTGTAGGGAATGGATCATGGATACAAGCATTGTTTAAGCTTTTGTAATCTACACAGACTCGTATCTCTGATTTTTCCTTTTTGCTCTGTATAACTATGGAACTTACCCATTCTGCTTCCTCTACTAGGAATATTAATTCGGCTTTCAACATTTTTTTGATCTCTGCTTTCACCTTTTCCTTTACTCTTGGGTTCAGATGATATGGTCTATGTTTGACAGGCCTTGCACCGGGCTTTAGTATTATCCGCATTTCCCCCATATCTCCTTTTTTTCCCTTTAGATCCGCTACTGATGAAGGAAACAAGTCCTCGTATTCCTTAAGTAGACTGAATATTTCCTTAGTTGTTTGTTCATCCCAGTAGTCTCTAATTGTTGCTAGTTTAGGTTTGTCTTTTGTTCCAATATTTACTTTCTTGGTTCTGAGAGGTAACAGATGGATACCTTCTGTCGTTGGTTCTTCTTTGATGTCTCTCTCCCCTTCTGTTTCTTCAAAGTATAGGTGCCTGAGATCCTGCAGGTTGTCATCATCCATCTCACTATTAATTTTTTGACATGCCACCTTTTGTTGGATACCCTGGTATTGAAACAAATGCCCATCGGCCGATGGGAAAAATGCAATATTGGTTTTCCATCCGAATTTGAATCAGCCAAGTTTTCCTTGGTAGGATGTTGACATCAGATCCCAAATCAAGCATGGTATATTTAATCTGGAACCCCGCCACTTGCGTGTTCACTCGGAATTCCTTTCCCATCCTTCTTTTGTTTCTCTTTATTCTCTATACATATTTCTGGTCCACTTCTGTTGATTCTTTTGTTCTGGTGTTCTTCTTCAAAACCCCTTCCAAGTTCTGCTTTAGACGTTCTAGCATCGGCGCGTTGTTCACAATCTTCAGGAATAGATGGAACCACTCCTGGATCAAAGCTTCAGAAGTATTCAGTATTTCATTATCTTCCTGAGTTTTTTGTAACTCGATTCCTTTGTTTCCCCTAAGTGGGCAAACGTTTTTGCTGCTTCCTGGAAAAATTGTTTCTATCGTTCTAGTTTGATCAAAAGCTTTGGGGATGCTGGCCTGATCAATTTAATTGGGTCCATAGCACGTGCATCATCCCCCGTTATTTTGCTACCCCATGTCACTATGGCCACGTTTTGCATTTTTTGAGTTCCCATTAGCCTGGGTTCTGCATTTACTAGATTCGCCCCCCTCTATCTAGCCCTTTCCTCCCATCTTTTGATGAGCTCCGGGCAATCTTCTGTTGTGTGTGTGTTAACCCGGCACTGCGAACACCAGGGTCTTTTAGGGAGTGGGCATTCTCTAGCTACATGTCCTTCCTGGTTGCAGTTATAGCATCTTACTGGGCCTCGACCTCCTGCTCGGCCTCCTCTCATGCCTCCTCCTCTTCCCCGGGGAGCTTCATTTACTTTGTATGATGGCCAGTCCAGTCGCTCCGCCAGTGCATACAGTGCTCGGCATTGATCTGTGTTGTGGATGGTTGAGGCACAAAATTCACAGTATATATTATTTGGAACATTGGAGTATTTCTCTAAGATTGGACATAAGTGAGGTTGATGGCCCATAATTTTGCATATTTCACAATAATCATTGGTGGCTGGACTTTGTTGTGCAAGGAACCCTGTGTATTCCTATTACGGTGGATATATCCCTTGGGTGTTTATTTGTGCGACCCCTCCTAGTGGTGGAGCCCCTTGTGCTCCTACGACTGATGTCCCCACATTTTGGCCCCGCAATCAGGGACATTTGGTTGCCACATGTCCCTCCATGAGACAATGTGTGCACCATACATTCAGTCTTGGTGGTTGCATTGGTTGCATTTCCTTGAGTTTTTATGTCAGACTGGCTATTTGATGTTGCAGACCCATTATGGAGGGGTCCTGTACCGCTGCTCCTCCTTTAAACTCTTGCGAGTAACCCGCCATAGCTTCTATCTTCATTGCCTACTCCAGCGCGTCCTGCAATGCGTCGATCCTTTGTTGAGTCAATGGAGTTCGGGTTAAAGGTAATAGAGCTTTAATGAACTAGTCTCTCTGCTAGTTTGGATCAATTGGATAGCTTGGCTTTCCGATTGCATCCTTGAATCTCCGCATCAAATCCCAAGCAGTTTCTCCTTCCCGCTGCTTGATTTCCCACATCTATGACAAGCCCTGTTGGTCTGTCTGAGGTAGTTTGAATTCCTTGATGAAATCCCTCTTTACATCAGCCATCGCTGGATTCGGGTGAGCTTCTGACCATTTCATAAACCATCGTATGGCTATCTCCCTAAGGGTGGTCTGAAATTCTATCAACTTCCCAACATCTGGTGTTTGTCGTGCCCTCCAAATGGCCTCGCAAAGGTACCAGTGTTGTTCAACGTCGTCGTTCCCCTTCCCAGAGAATTCTGGGTACCGGGTGAGTGATCCCGCCATGTTCACTTGAATAGGTGTTACTAAAATGAAGCTGTTGGATCCTGGTTGTGAGATGGGGCCACTAGTAATCCTACTACTAGCTTGGCCACTAGTAATTCTATTACTAGCTTGTGTTCCAACTGGAGACTGAATACTGTGCAATCTACTTAATTCACGTAACCTAACAAAAATTTTACTTATGGGCTGGTAGAGTACTAGGGGAAGGTTGGGACTAGAGATAATTGAACTGTGGGGACTAGGAATACCTTGAGATATGGACGTCGGCCTTTCTTGAAATAGTTGCTCCATTGCAACATGCATCTCCACATCGGACACCTCCTCTGGGCGCGTGTATGTACCTTCTACATCAGACTTCCTTCCTTTCTCCATCTGGGCTGGACTCCTATACACCTGCCGCACTTCTTTCATGGCCCCTCCTATATCATGGGGACCCACCTGACCTTCCATTCCCTTCATCATCTGAGGCGCCTCCTCTTCGTTCTTTCGACCGCTTTCCTGTCTTTTCAACTCCTTCATCACCCTCTCTCGCCACCTTTCTGCAATCTGCACCCTTCGAAGTGCTCGTCGCTCCCTGAGCCTATTGGCGGTCTCGAATTCCATACTCCTACTCCCCCTTCTCATGGTTCTTGTAACATCTCCCCCTTAGTCCCTTCCCCTAGCATTAGAGGGTTTACACTTCCATCTCTGCTTTTTGGAATCCCATCAGTCCTTCATCTACCATCAATGCCTTGATCCACAAGGGATTCTCCTTCAGCAGCTTCCCCCTTAACCCAGATTTGAAGGTATCCTCTACTCTCGAGAAAGACTAGTAGCACTCGGCTGCAAACTCTACTATATATCCGTCCAAGGTTGATTCCACCCAAAAATATACAGCTTGGGTTAAATCGGTGTTTAACCGACGAAGGGCCACCAGAGCCTCGTGCGCCCACTTGCGATTGATCTTCCGCGAATTTTCCTTGACGGTCTTGGTCTGAAGCCTCTGCAACCAGTTATAGAGTTCTTCTGGGAACTTTCCCCAATAGATTTCGTAGGTATCACTAGCGGAGTTGGAGAATAGAACCAAGTTTTTAATCGTTTTCTCCTTCTTTCGTCTCAGCTCAGCCTACTAAGTTATGAACTGATCTAGGTGGTTTTCCCACCAGCTTCGTATTTCTCTTTCGAAGATCCGTGATACCATGATCTAGCTCCCAAATGTGCTTTCAGGTCCTGGCAACGGAACCATTTGTTGGCGAGAGAATAGGTCTCGCAGAGAAGACACGGGTTCAGGTTAAGGGCAAACAAGGTTTTCCACCATAGTCTAGTTTCACGTCGGCATTTACACTTTTCTCCAAAGGGCAAAGAGTCTCACCCGAGGCGTGCCGCGACCTTACTGTGATAGGGAGTAGATTGGTATCATCCCGACAACATCCATGCAGTTGAATCAAAGCTAAACTAAAGTCTTAGACAACTATAACACAACGTTCCATAACATATACCTTTCAGGAAAACAATGAGACTTTCAATAAATAAAATTTTAAAAGGTGTCGTAACTTCATTCATTCAAACCCATAACATATACTCAGAACAACACTCTGAATATATTAATCATCAACCAACAGTGGCAAACTATTACAAGGCATAGCTACATAAGCATAAACGAAGTAGAATACAATATGTCCTATTGGACAGAGAGAGAGAAAACACAGTAACACAGAGGAGTGGAGAACAATTCAACCCGGACAGAGCTCTCCTGCGGCTCCCTATTTCCTATTCCCGTCTGCGCCAACCCCGGTATCCACGGGCTGGCTGCCTATTTGTTCTGCTGCCAGCGCGACTGACAGTTCCTCCTTTCTTCTTGCTCGGCTATCTCTCGTTTCTTTTTGTTCATTGGGAGTTCACTGCTTGTTTCCTTCCGTGCTCTTCCGCCATCTATGCTTACTCCTGCAACGGCTGCAACACCTGTCCTCTGCTCCTTCGCAACCTTGACACCTTTCTGCCTACCGAAGTTGCGTTCTGCCACGTTCTTGTCGCAACTCAAAATCTGTTGAATTTCAAAACAAGGGCCCCAACACAAGGGTTTATCATTCTGGGTTGGGCACCACAGTTGAGCATCTTGGGCCATCCTTCCACCGGCGGCTTTATGTCCCACTGTGGTTGGAGCGCAGTGATGGACACAACGACGATGGGTGTTCCCATGATCGCGTGGCCTCTCTACGTTGAGCAACACTTCAACTCTAAGTTTGTGGTGGATGAGATCCAGATAGCACTGGAGGCACCGCAGAGAATTGAACAGAACTGGCTGGTTGCGAGAGATGATGTGGAACGAATTGTTAAAGTGTTAATGGCAGAAGAAGAGGGAAACAAATTAAGAAAAAAGGTCACAGAAGTGAAGGTGGCTCCGAAAGAGGCGATGGCGGAAGGAGGATCCTCCCACAAGAATTTTGAACTCTTCGTATCGGAAATAATGTCTCTGCGCCGACTGAGAGGGTTCGAAGAAATGTAATATCTATTACTTAATTTGGAATCAGATAGACATAATTTCATCATAAATTTCTGGAATTTCATCACTTTTATTTGTCAATCAAGATTATCGGTTCCAATTGATTTCGTTTTGTAAAATCTACCCTTTTTTTAAAATAAAATTATTATACCAATAAGTATCTAAATATAGCTCTGTGTGGTGGAGCTTGAGAGTTGCTTCAACTTGTTAACTCTAATTTTTGTTAAGTCTTATCATTAAAATATTTTTACCATTCAAAAATTATGGGTTCAATTCTCACTCCCCAAAAGTGTGACTCCGCCACCAAGAAATATGCCGTCTAATACAATATTCTATGGACTTCGTAATTTTTATTTTTAAAATGTGGTTTGGGAAATTCCAAATTCCAAATTTAATATGGGTTATCTACGGACAACGAAATAGCAGAACGATGATTTTGCGAAATCAAGACGCGCTAAAATTCAAGAAATCAAGTAGTTGGAGTGTTTGGAATCCATTTTTGTGATGGAAATGGATTGACGCAAACCATATAGGGCACTCAAAATACTAAAGTTTTACAACATGATTGATAAAATCTTTGCGGATTTTTAAAAATCATACCGGTTAGCAGACAAGCATTGCACAGAAGATACATTTAATATTCTTAGCCACGTGAACAACCTAAAAGTGACACGTATCGGGTTACACTAAATAGACGTTTTATATTTTTCAGATGAGAGTAATTTTATTTTTAATTATAAATTTTTTAATTCTAAAATAATTATTATACAATTTTTAAATAATATAATTCTTTATGGTTAAATATTTTTTTATTTAGATTAAACTTGAAATACATTGCTCTGCCACGTAAATATCTCATTCTCGTTAATCGTTCAGCGACTTCCGGATTTAAAATTTTAATATTCTTAGGTGGAACAATCTAGAGTGGACACGTATTGGGTTACACGTTCAGCGACTTCCGGATTTAAAATTTTAATATTCTTAGGTGGAACAATCCACAGTGGACACGTATTGGGTTACACTACAGCTATGGATCAAAGCATTATTGTTTCTTCTTCGAATATTTGTGGGAGCCTAATTTTTTTTTATTTTTAAATTTTAACTTTTCAAAAATAATTGTTTATATTTTTTAAATGATTGTAAATTATTTGGTATATTACATAACTCCAAATGCAATAGGTGGAAGTGACACGTTTTGGGTTACACTACAGATATGGATCAAAGCATTATTGTTTCTTCTTCGAATATTTGTGGGAGCCTAAATTTTTTTTATTTTTAAATTTTGTGTTTAAAAAATAATTGTTTATATTTTTTAAATTATATATATATATATATATATATATGGGGAATCCAATAGACATATAATTATTAATAAACCTTTGTTTTATTAATAAACCTCTAGGGGTTATGGTCTGTTTTCCTTTTCATAAATTGGGAAAAATTTTAATTTTTAAATTTTGAATTTCACAATACTTTAAAACTGAACTGGAAACATTTTCTATATATATTTCTTTATAATAATATATTTTCATTTAAATTGAATTTGAATTACATCCCTTAGCTACGGTAATCGCTCATCCTCATCAATCGTTCAGCCAGGTAGGGAAAGTTTCTACTCACAACCACGTTGTGCGCCCACTAGTGCCATGTCTGCAGTTAGGTGGCATGCCAATTTCGTTATTCCACTCCAATTTCGCGATGACCTGTTTGAAGCAGCAAAACCATAGAATCCAAAGCTCTGATACCAAATGTTAGGAAACCAGCTCCCAAAATATATGGAAAGAGAGATCAATGACTTAGAAATCAGCCTATTCGAGGGAGCAACCTCCTTTACATACACAAATAAATAATTCTTGGATGATACAAATGAAAAAACCTCCTTTCGATATATAGGAGTCTAATGGGTCACAATATAATCGTAGTCGACATAACAATAACAATGTAAGGGCACAACAATAACAATAGTGGGTTTTGTGGGGCACAATAATAACAATATGGGGACTACATTGGCACACTAATAATAATAATGGGGCTATACTAACAATAACAATAAGGGGATACACTAGTATTATAGGGACCTAACAGTGGGTCATCGAGATCTCCCACTCGAGGACTTATTTTTGTTTTTGTTTGGGGATCGTCCTCGTACAGACAAGGCATCTCCATTCCGACTCTCCATATTTTTCCGTTTCATCTCATTCGACAACAAGGATGAGGCTATTTCATCAAACTTCAAAGTAGTTGTATTGCTACATATTGTAACAACCAGACTATCCCATGAATCTGGTAGAGAATAAAACAAACTGATGCATTTATATTCATCTGGAATTTTAATATCAACAGATAACATCTGGCTTACCATAGTATTAAAGGTGTTCAAATGCTTTGTCACCAAGTCTCCATCCTTCATCCTTCGGTTTTTCAACTTTCTGCATAGGAAATTTTTGTTCATCAAAGACTTAGATTGGTACAAAGTCCCTAACTCATCCCACAAAGCCTTTGTTGTAGCTTCCCTTGATACATTCAACAATACTGAATCTGAGATACACAATCATATTGTGCTCTTTGCCTTCCGATCTGTAATATTCCCAAATGGGAAAAGCAAGAATAGAGTGCATAAAACTCGAAATATGCAGAAATATAATAGATCAAAGCATGAGACAATAGTAGATCCATTCCATTATGATTATAACAGCAAAATAGGTACAATATCTTGAGGAAGAGATCACTCAAGTGGAGCAAACAAGCCTCCCAGGAAAGCATACACCTAGATCTAAAATGTTGTTAATACATGAAATACAGGAATGCAGAAAATTGCGATGTCTAAGAGAGAATAGCAGCAGAAAGATATAAAGATATATTTAATGCTCCAAAAATGCTAAGGCTAGAGATCCATGCTCCAAAACGGAATTCCAGGACAACTCAGAAAAGGTCTCTAGAAATACACACTATACAAAATATAGAAGATTTGGCCCTAGGGCTAAATAATCTCTACAACTGAATCACTAATGGGAGATGGCTGATTTGATATATAAGATGGCTGATCCTCCTCCAATAGATCTCCTAAATGAAGGGCTGATCCCGACACAGGAAACCCAAACACTCCAAATAGGGCAATAAACCCACTGCTGCAGTTGCTCTCCAAAATAACGCAGTCTTTGATGGAAACTGCACTGTAGCTAATGACTGCTACTTGGCTTGGTGTCAAAATATGAAATAAAGCCCTGATGACTTCCTCGCCAGCTCCTGGATGAAAGGATGATCCTTCCAATGGAAAACTAGCTCAGAAATTGGAGATCTCTCTCTTCCACTACTACACCCCTGCAACACAACCCAACTCTAAATAGAAATGCGTTGTACATGAGACCGAAGCTTGGCCAAATGCCTGAATGTGGAAATATAATGCAAACTCCCCCAAGAGCTTCTCAATGGAAGAGGTGGGATTCCCGATCAAGAACACCCTGTGCTAAACAACATTGCAATCTTAGCTAAACAACTGAAGAAAGCTATATGTCTAAAAAGACCATATATCAAAACATAAAATATATCAAAACCTCCTCAATATGGCTTCCATCATCTTCCTTTTATAAGATATGAGCTTCCAAACCATAAGCCCCATCCATTAATGACACTACTTCCATGCAATGTGTCTCCATCTCAAACTGCATTGTCCCTCCATTAATGTCCACTCCTCCATGACATTGTTGTTGATTTGGTCAAAGTTGACCCACTCCACATGTTTTAGCCCCCGTTCACACCTTAGGGTGCTTTATTAAGCTAAAAAGTTGATCCACTTTCACATGAGAAGTGGTTTTATTCATAATAAAGAGATTTATGGGTCTCCCTACCCACTTATTCATCTATCTAAGTGACAAAACATAACTTTAATATTCCAATAAATTTTGGAATATTACAGTCCTCCCCTCCAAAATGTTGCTTGTCCTCAAGCAATTGTAGGGATACTGAAAAACCTTCAATGGATATGTCTCCTCCCAAGTATACAAAGTAGCCTTTGGTAAATAAACCAAATAGCTCTCATCATGAAAATGTGGGAGATATATGGGAAACATTATATGTTTTCCATTGGTCTCTTTAAGGCATGAGAGATGGGAAAGGTTGGGTGCCTCAATCCCCATGTGAAACTACATTCTCCATGCTATCATCCAAACAAAGTGAGCCATCCTTGGTAGCTCATAGAAACAATCACCAATCCCCTACTTATGCAATGTGTAGGGGCAGCATGGCTGAAAATGGGAGATAAGATTGTTCAAATTACGCTGTCTCTCTCTCCATTTATGATAAATTTGGAGCTGCTGATCTTGGGCTGCAATAATATAGTCCTCATGTAGCCAAAAGATACTTGGAATATCATGATCCCACTCCTTGGCTCTAGGAAGCTTCCTTGCCCACTCCTTCCTGCATATAGTGAGTAGAGTGTTATCACCATATGGGCTCCAAAAGAAACATGGACTAAGGTTCATATGACATATTGGATGGTGACAATAGTCCCTCAAGTGAGACCAACGTTGTTCTTCTTCTTTTTGTCTCAAAATATGATATGATAAGTGGACATCCAACCACTTACTTGCTCCCATAAGCTTCTCAAAAGCTTGAAAATAGTAAAGGACATTAGGTGTTGGCTGAATATGATCCAAGAAAAACAAATATTGCCCAAATTCCTCTAGAAAGTGATCAATCCCATCACTAAATGTAGTCCCAAAAGGACCATGAAATCCAAAGAGAGGTTTGCTCTCTTATGGAGCAATGTGCTGCAAATGTGTGGTAAAGGAATGTACATACATTGTTAGTTGATAAATAAGCATAAAAATATAATCTTTACCATATTTTGTAGACAAGTTGGTGAAGAGTTCCATATATGAGCCTTCCCATCTCTCTATCAAAAGGGGAAGTGATTGAAATAACCTATTGAAGTCTACATGTCTTGAAGAGAGTGCCTCATATGCTGCATGTATAATCTCCTTCTTGAGCTTGGAATATCTAGTCAAGTAGATCTGATCATGGAAATAAATAACTCCATCAACTAGTCTATACCTCCCAACTATCTCTTGCCCATCAAGAACCTTACATGTGAAGAGGTTCTTGGAATATTCCACCAATAGTTGGGATTCCCAATATGGATCTAGGCTTCCCAACAATGACAACGTTGTTGAAATCTGAAATGAAGCACCTGTCACATCATAACTCTCCCCTTTGACATGCTCAATGCCAAAGCCACATGTTGGAGTATTGTTACCCCACTTTTGCTGCCTCCCTTGCAGCTGATCTTTCCCAAGACAATATTGAAGTACATTGAGGTCAACCTCCTCCTGGAAGGTATTTCGCATCCAAAACTTCCATAGTTTTGCTAATGCATGCCAGAGTGTTAATAACCTCTTGTCATATTCAGAAATCTGCCTCATGTGTGGAAGCATCTTTTGCTGCCCCAAGAAGATGGAGTAGCCATTTGACACCATGCTTGTGCCATCAAAGATTTCTGAATCATCATATTTCAACGCAAATAGTTGAGTGGGGGATGGTAATGTCCATATCAGAAAATTGCTCATCCCTCCTTTGAACCCATCAAAGGTTCTCTACGCTGAGCTAGCTCCTCCCAAGGCTCCTTCCTTAGCCAAGTCTATCAATGATGCACCATGTTGAGAGAACTCTTTGATCATCCTCCAATTAGGGGGTCTCCCTGGTGGAATGCCTCCATGTAATGAAACATCAAGGCCTGCAGCAGGTTGTATATGTGAGTGGATTTATTTGTCCCTGTCCTCACTATGCAAATCCTCTTTCCTCTTCTATGCATCAACCCTTTGAAATAGAGAGGGGTGTGTTCTCCTAATCATATATGCTTGTCCTCCCCTTATCTTCTTCTATCTTGAAGATCTCACAATCTGTCAATGATGGCACATGCTGCACATGGATTGTGCCCTGATCTCCACATGTGAGATTCTTTGGAACTCCTTGCAAGGGTGCAATAATTTCTCTCTTTGGAGAAAATGCTCCATATTCCTCTTCATGAGGTACTAGATCTGCTACTGCTGTGACAACACTGTTACCTCTTATATTCTCTTCCCCTTCATCATGAACGGAGGTTGTCTCATCATCATTAAGAGGTTCTTTGTTTAGTTCCTCTTTTGAAAAAGAGATCTCCATGTCTTCCCCTTGAGAAGATAGCTCTTTCTGAAGTGGGGATCTTGCCTCTAGAAAGGTATTATGCAAGTTTTTAATCCCCCCAATAGTTTTCTGAAATGGAGTTGGACTTATAGATTCTTCTAACTCATGCAAAGGTTTTGTTTGTTTATGCTTGGCTAGCTCAACCAAGGAAGTTTCAGAATGTTTTTCATTAAATATTTTTACTAACCTCCTAGTGAACCTTGAATAAGTAGACATATTTGCATCTTTTAATGAATAAGATTAAGAAAACCACCAGGCATAAGCCTTACCTTCAAGGTGCAGTGCTGCTACTCTAATGGCTTCATCTTCTGAAACTTGGTATTGTTGCAAATAGGTGTCTAGCTCCTCCACCCAAGCCCTAGCTGAACATTCAGGTGATCCATCAAAAGTAGATAGAAAGAATCTACCCACATCATGCTGCTTGTGCCTTGTGCTTCTATCATGGTTTTTATGTCTTCTATCCTCCTTGATCTTGCAAAACCCTTGGAAGTTTAGATGATCTCTAAATCTCCGAGTTTGAGATTCATACTCTTGAAGATAGTCATCGAGAGTCTCCTCCTTTAGTATATCTCCTTCCTCCATCTCTCTTGCTATGACCCTAGCCAAGGTACCACGTTGTAAATCTGATGGTGTAGCTCAATGCTCACACCCATAATGTGAAGATATAGAGCTTTCTTCATGTACAAGCCCTCTCGTAGAATCTCTACATCTCTCCATTCTCATCTCTTTGATGTCTATGCTAATGCACTGCATAGTTTGAAGAAGAAGTTTTGAGAACTCCCTCCCTCCTGAAAATGAGGTTTTGCCTTCATCTCTTATGCAGATCTTCTCCTTCCTATGAGAAGCCTCCTTAGATGACATAATGGCTGAAGTACACAGGCTGAGCCAAGATTATGCTCTTATACCACTGTAATATTCCCAAATGGGAAAAGCAGGAATAAAGTGCACAAAACTTGAAATATGCAGAAATATAATAAATCAAAGCATGAGACAACAGTAGATCGATTCCATTATGATTATAAAAACAAAATAGGTACAAGATCTTGAGGAAAAGATCACTCAAGTGGGGCAAACAAGCCTCCTAGGAAAGCATACACCTACATCTCAAATGCTATTAATACATGAAATACAGGAATGCAAAAAATGTGTTGTCTAAGAGAGAATAGCAGCCAAAAGATATAAAAATATATTTCTGCTGATATAATTCTCCAAAAATTCTAAGGCTAGAGATCCATGCTCCAAAAACAGAATTCCAGGACAACCCAGAAAAGGTCTCCAGAAATACACACTATACAAAATATAGAAGATTAGGCCCTAGGGCTGAATAATCTCTGCAACTGAATCATTGATGGGAGATGGCTGATCTGATATATAAGATGGTTGATCCTTCTCCAACAGATCTCCTAAATGAAGGGCTGATCCCCACACAGGAAACCCAAACACTCCAAATAAGGCAATAAACTCGCTGCTGCAGCTGCTCTCCAAAATAATGCAATCCTTGAGGAAAACTGCAATGTAGCTAATGACTGCTACTTGGCCTAGTGCCAAAATATGCAATAAAGCCTTGATGACTTCCTCACCAACTCCCGGATGAAAGGATGATCCTTCCAATGGAAAACTAGCTCAGAAATTTGAGATCTCTCTCCTCCACTACTACACCCCTGCAACACAACCCAACTCTAAACGTAACTGCGTTGTACATGAGATTGAGCCTTGGAGAAATGCCTGAATGTGGAAATATAGTGCAAACTCCTCTAAGAGATTCTCAATGGAAGAGGTGGGATTCCCGATCAGGAACACCCTGTGCTAAACAGCACTGGAATCTTAGCTAAACAACTGAAGAAAGCTATATGTCTAAATAGACCATATATCAAAACATAAAATATATCAACACCTCCTCAATATGGCTACCATCCTCTTGCTTTTATAAGATATGAGCTTCCAAACCCTAAGCCCCATCCATTAATGACACTACTTCCATGCAATGCATCTCCATCTAAAACTGCGTTGTCCCTCCATTAATGTCCACTCCTCCATGACAACACTATTGATTTGGTCAAAGTTGACCCAATCCACATGTTTTAGCCCCTGTTCACACCTTAGGGTGCTTTATTAAGCTGAAAATATGATCCACTTTCACATGAGAAGTGGTTTTATTCATAATAAAGAGATTTACGGGTCTCCCTAACCACTTATTCATCTATTTAAGTGAAAAACATAACTTTAATATTCCAATAAATTTTGGAATATTACACGATCCAACTTCGACCAGTCTTTTGCTGACACTGCCTTTGGTTTAGTACCTCGATCTACCACGATCCATCGATCTTTATCCACTAGCATATCCTCCATCTCGAGCTTCCACAACTCAAAACTCTAGACATTAAATTTCTCGATCTTTATCTTTCCATTGCTTGCCATATTCTTTGACCATTAGAATTGATCCCGGATATCTCTTATTGAACATGGGCTACCATAGGCCCAAGAAAAACCCCTTAGCAACAAAGGCATCCCCTTGAAGCCGAAACAACTCCGATAAGAAATGTAGGTTTTAACCCTGTACAAAAATTACCTGCAAAAGAATTCTTAAAATAGATAAATAAACAATGGCGAGAACATAAAACAAATGTACACACATATTTTCCCCTGATCCCAAAATCGGGACCACTAGATTGATTTTTCATTATGTTCCTTTTAATGTTATAATACATATATATACATGTTGAAGCATTCATAAACCCCAATCCATTAACCCTGGATCAAAACATTAAAGTAGTTCCCTTGACTGGATCTACAAAATACCATGGGAAGAAAACCATCATGCCCCAAACCATGTGTAAAACCCATGCATAAAACCATAAGTAGGTCCACTCACCTATTATAGGGTCCAAAAAAATTTCCCAGGCATTGCCTTGGACCCCACATGCGACTAGTCGTGGAAAGAATATAACACACACCCAACAGTGAAAACTCAATTGTCCTCTAAATTTAACATGAACGATCTAAGTGTTGCAAATTTCTTTTTGCACGTGGAAATTAAGAGAGATCAGGAAAGTAGGAAACTTTGGTTAAATCAGAGGAAATATGTTGAGAAAATATTGCAGAGGTCTAATATGTAGGGATGAAAATCGATATAGGAGCCTATTTTTGTAGATGTAAAGTTATCTGCAAATCAATGTCCCAATACATAAGAAGAGGAAGAGGACATGTGTCAAGTTCCATATGCTAGTACAGTTAGAAGCTATGTATTCAATGCGAACTAGGATAAGCCAATACATGCAGGTTGTAAATCTCTATTGGATGGTGAAATACCTCTCGGGTAGAGTAATAATGGACAACTATGAAGCAATAAGTGACATGCTCCAAAATTTGGATCATATCCATGGTCATCTGAGGCATAATGATTAGAAACTTGTCAAGATGGATCAACGAATAGCGCACAATTAACAACACTTTCAAATCCCACCAGTAATGTCACACCTCCTGGATACTGTAAGTCCAATCCCGATAATTGGCTTTGACTTTGAGCCAATACCTTCATTTTCTAATAACTTTTATATATGATTTTCTTTTCATTTTTGTATATGTTTTTAATCGAAGTATAAGCTTTTTTTATTCTAACTATATTATGAGATATATGTCTAGTTTAACCCTCCACATAATCTAATTTTATGTGTGATCCCCTCTATGTGGGAAACACTTATATGAACTCTAAAATCCTTTTGATGTAAATTTTACTTTTCAATAATAAAATCCACTTTATTTAAAAAAAAAAATACACTAGCAAATTTATATTAATTATGAATTAACACAATCATATAATTAGAAGTGATTAAACTAACAATATAATGATGCCCATTACCGTTTAAACGAGGACGAAAAGTTCGGTTCAAAGATCCGGCTTCTTGTCTTCTTTCACATCCTCCTACTCGGTGCCCCCACCAGTAGTAAAAACTTAGATGTGATGTGACTTTTGTTAAAATTAGTAGAAATTTTGGAAAATCAAAATTGTAGTGGTCAAACTTTAATATTAAAATATTTAATATTATAATTTTTTTATTATTATTAAATTTCCACCAACTCTTAATCAAAATTTTTGAAAAAAAAACTAATACGAAGCCTTAAAAATTAAAAAAATAAATTGTGACATCGTAGGCCGTTATAAAATCCGCGTACGGGGCTTTCTCCACGCCCACTAGGGTTTGCTCTACGGGGTTTTCCGATTTGGCTTTCCAACCTCTAATTTGGTTCAAAAATCTGTGGTGTCTGCAACCTGGAAATATTGGTTCTTCCTCAATTAACTGCGCAAGCCCCATATGCCAAACAAATCTCTGATTTACTGCGTTTTTATTTTGTTTGTGAATAAAAATAATTTAATTTTCAATAAATACAGTGAATGAAGAAAATCTACATCTCATTTATTTTTCACTTGCCATAGTTCATCTCTGCTGCATATGAATGGGATAAGTTAAACAGTAACTACAGATCTCTCCCTTTTTATTTCATTTGGGAGGTGTGGCTTGCTAGGAATCTTTTGATTTTTGAGCACAAACCTTTCCAAACTCATCGGGTTTTCTCGGCCATTAAATTATGGGTTGAGGATTGTCCAAGCTTGGGTGTTGATAATATTGCCGATGCTTCTCATCGCATTAGGCCTCACGAAATTGGCATTCCTGCCATTTTCTTTGATGGGGCATCCGTTGATGGTATGACTGGATGTGGGGTTTGGATTAAGATTTCTGAACGCGAACGTTATCACATCTATTGGAATGGTGGCCCGGGCACTAACAACAAGGCTGAGATTATGGCTCTTTGGGGAGGACTTCTTGTTGCTGCTGATATGGAACTCCAAGACGTTCATATATACGGGGACTCTCAGTTGATCATTGGTTGGATCTCCAACAGATTTCATATGTACTCCCCGCTTCTTATAGGCTGGATTGACAAGACTATGAGTCTTTGGCAGAGATTGAATCACCCTCCAATTAATCATATTTTCAGAGAAAACAATACTCGCGCAGATCGCCTGTCCAAGATCGGGCTCACGGCTGATTTTGGCTCCATGAAAGTTATTCACTTTACTGATGGCAGACAGTCTGGCGAATTTTCTATTCCCATACCTTGATTCCTTTTTTCATAGTTTCAAGTCTCTTTTTGTCTAAAATCGATATACAGAGAGGTTTGTTTTTTTTGTTTCAGGCTTCTCACCATAGGATGATGAATGTTCTTTTCTGGTGTATACCAAGTCATTCTATTTTTCATTGATCTTCGTCGCTCCTGCATGAACTCATTTCTTATCCACATGGTTGTTCGTTCATAATCCGTTCGCCTTATGTCTACATTCAGCATTGCAATTGCACTGGCTACTAATCAGTTATCTCTAGCATGCGAGCCAGATTTACAGAACAGCTGGAGCTGATTTCATTTTGTAGCCTGAGCCTGTTCTCATCTCAAATCCTACTCGCTCATATTTTCACGGGCCTCAGTTTAAGACTCTACTCTCTCTTTTCAAGCGAGCCTGTTATATATCCAAGCGAGCCGGTGGTCATCATCAAGCGAGCCTGCCTGTTAGTTCCAAGCGTACCTGTTCAGATTCTCTCCAAGCTCTTCTAATGGCCTCTATGGATTTCTCATGGACCATTAACAGTGTATAAGCGAGCAGGGAGGTCGAGAAGCATGAAAGTTTTTTGCGCATCTGTTAGAGGGGCAACTTTGGAAGTGAAATTGTGCCTCTCCCGCTATCATAATTTTTTTCAATCACTTTTCTCTGTTACTTTTCTCAACTACATTATTATGTTGTCTTTATGTTTTCTCGCTCTTTCATAATCCCCTTATATTCATATCTTAATCTAATGTCGGGGATATTGGTAAGGGATGGATTTTATCTTGCTATGTGGAGGCCAACATGTAATTTTTGCCCATTCACTCTATAAATGGGCATCAATCCCATGGCCTTAAATGATGGACTTCTCGCTGAATCCTTCAGCTGAGATTATTTCTGTATATGTACTGTTTATATGTTAATATAATCAGCGCTCTTTATACAGAAAAAGAAAAAAAAAGAAAAAGAAGAAGAAGAAGAAGAAGTTAATTTATACTATATTTAATATTTTTTATAAAATATAAAACTTATTAGAAAAAAACACAATAAAAAAATACACTTATTAAAAAATTAAGGCCATAACTATAATAAAGAGATTGTTTTTCAATCACATTCACCTCGAAGATATTATTTTATACCATTAAATTTTATGCCTCTGAAATAGGTTTGTTTGGTTGGTTTTAAACCGTGTTGTGTTAGTGTGAAAAATAATCAAATATTCGTATTTATAACAATTGCATACGATCACAGAGTCAGATCAACATTGTGCCTATATATTTTGAAATTTGAGGATTTTCTGATTCAATTAATCCTGGTTTACAAATCTCACACGGTTGAGTTCGGTTTGGAACTGCGAACAACATGCTCTTGCTGGTTTATGCTCAAAGCCATCCTTCCCTAAACAAAAATGATATAATTTTTAATGGATTAAAAAATTCACTTACTATTACTGAATGAGTGCAATTACTGAGATATTAAGATACATGATTAATATAGGTATAAACCAATTTTGCATCCAATGAGTTTTTAAGTAAATTTATATGAAATGTAGGTTTTGCGAAATTTAGTGGGTTTTGTTTTTGTTTTTTGTTTTTAATTTATTTTCAAAAACCTACATAATCATAATCATAATTAAAAAGCATATAAATTTTTTTTAATAAAAAACCTACTTAATCATAATTAAAAAGCAGAACAAAACCTACATAATCTTAATCATAATTAAAAAGCATATAATTTTTTTTTTAATCAAAAACCTACTTAACCATAATTAAAAAGCATAACAAAAATTTTGAGTAGTAAATTAATCCGTAATGTTTTTTTATGGGATAAAATTTGTATTTTTTAACATTTGGACGATCTTTAGTTTTAAACGTGAAGAATCAATTATAAGTAAATTTACTTTTTTCACAAGATACAAAATACTACTTATAAAAATGGGATGATCCACGATCTTTAATTTAAAAAAAAAGAGTCAAATCGTGTCACGACGAAATTTCATATAACAGTCCAAGTCTTGAATAGATTTGGTTTATGTTTTCAACATTAATTAACCATATATATATATATATATATATATCTTAAAAATTAATATTAATATATATATTAAATTATTTTATTATTATTAAAAACATAGATATGATTTTTGTAAGAATTTTTTTGGAGTTTTCTGTGCTTAATTTGCAAGAAAAAAATTGAGGTGAAATCTAGATGTGTGTTATTTAAACAAGTTTTTTGGTTTTATATATAGATTTTGCAACTTGAAAAGATAGGTCATTTCCATTGTGGAGAGGTTACATAGAAACTTGTAATTTCAATAAATTTTTGCCAAATTTTAGAAAAATTAAATTGGAAAAATTCACTAGAAAAGCTTCCAAAAAATCACACTAAAAACAACTAGAATTTCTTAATTACCTCAAAACCGTGAAAAATCCCATATCTAATTTTTTGGCTCTGCTATATTCACACAAATGAAGGTTTCCAGAAAGACCCAGAAATCTCTCTTTGATTGTTTCTCCATTACTTTTTATTGGGTTTCGCTTTTACTAATTCGAGTAGTCTTTAGTGCTACTTTTTGAAGGGTTTTACGGTGGTTTTTTGGGGTCTAATTTCTTTAAAATCCGGCAGGTATGTATTGAAAATAGAAGTTTGATGGATAACCTTGCACAATGAAAGTGCCCTAAAGGTTTTTTAGGGTGCTGAATCCATATATGCAGTCAAAAAACCAGTTTAAATAACATAAATCAAGATTTTACCTGAATTTTTTTCATCAAATTCCCACACCTGAAACTCTAGAAAATCACACTAAAAACAACTCCTTATTAAATTGCTTGATATGGATGGTCATATGTTATGAATGTTCATAATGTCCATCAACCATTCCCTTGACATATTCTTAAAGACACTGCGCACCCGGATATGGATAAAGGCGAGCCTTATTTCCTCTACTATTGACCCATTAATGCCCCTTAAGAGTACCATCAGTGTCTACATGGTCAGGCTGAAGTACACTCTACATCTGCGGATCATCATGCATGGGCATGGGCATGGGGCAAGCAATATTGATCATTTAATACACTTATTGACCATCATACAAACCACCGCATATGATTATTACAATTTCCGGCAGCTCTTCCCGAGGTATTTCCGGTCGGTCGGCTATCTCCGCCTTCACCACCTCCAGGGACGCCACCACCAGACCGTACGCCCATTTGAATTTAGAAACTCACCAAAACCCGAACTTGAAGCCCGCCATTCCTATATTCCAACCTAGTTTGAAATTTGAAATTGAAATGACACGCCATCTTGAAGAATTAGGTGGTACATTTTCATTCACTAAAGTTGAAGCTTCAGCCCAAGACGACTTCGCCCAGCCCATCGGGGGCCTATTGAGCGTCCTCGCGCAAGAGGTGCAGTTGAAGCTTTTCTTGCTCTTAAGCTCCCAACGTGGAACTGCAAAACATACACGTTGGAAGCTGCCAAACCAGGGTTTTAGATGAATTCTACACCGCCAAATTGAGGGATATTTAGGTGGAAGAAGACAAAGGCATCATTGTTGAGCCAAAAATCTTAGACATCATATGTCAGTGAACAATGCATCTCAAAGAACAGATTCCGATCATCCCTTGGCCTAATAGCATCGACGGATATCCGACATCCGTCAACCATAATAATAGAGTGCGCACAGAGCGAGACTCCTCAAACAACCAACATTTGGATTTTCCTTAACAGGATGAATTATTTTTATGGGATTTGTGAATTTTTTAAGATGTTTAGAAAAAATAGTATTTAAATGGGACAAACAGGGACTGAGTTCAGATCTTTCACCATTTTTTGTGTTGTAGTTCATTGTACCTTTCAGCCTGCATTGTTTCTTTGGATTTCGAAGATTTTCAAGTTTTAATTTTCTGTAGATCTTCATCTATTTAGTAATGCTCTGTTCCTACAGACTTTGTTTATTCCATCTATATCTACATATTTCCAGGATTATTTAATGACCTTTAGCTATCGCTTTCACTTTTAGATAGAGGAAAATACAACATAGTATATTTTTTTTCCCTAAATTTTTACAAAATTGTCTTATCCTTGTTTGGTCGACTGGGTGAAACAGATATCAGACTTCATCGAGATTAGAACTTGTGGCCTTCATTCACCCCAGCGAAAATCAATATGGACTGCGTAGAGATTTGAACGTGTTCCTTTTATTCACCCGAGTGAAAATCAATATGAACTGCGTTGAGATTCGAACTTGTGCCATTTATTCATCCTATTAATTATATATATTCACTAGTATCATCTTTTCAAATATACGGATACCAGTTTTTGGAGAAAAATCTTGGTATGCCTGGTTTGGGAACGACCAGGCCAGTTATGGTAAGTTGGAAAATTGAGAACAAATATTTTTTATTATATAAACTGTTCTCTCAAATTCTCCAAAACGTTAGCTCAAATTATCTAAAATGGTATAGGGTTTAACGATAAATAGAATTGTGAAATTTCAGTGGAGGAGATGTTCTTAGATTGGAGAGAAATATTCGGTATGGCTGGTTTGGGAACAACCAGGCCAGTTATGGTATGTTGTAAAATTGAGAACAAAGATTTTTTATTATATAAATTGTTTTTTTTAATTTTCTGAAAACGTTCACTCATTATTTAAGATGGTATAGGGTTTAACGATAAATAGAATTGTGAAATGGTACCCGAGGAGATGTTCTTAGCTTGTTAATTTCATAGGGCAAAGCTTGTATGCATATCTCAGCTAAAAACGTAAATTCTAAAACTTAAATTTTAAAGGGCAGATAAATGAGATAAAGTATTTATAATTACAAGTTTTTTAGGTTTTATATAAAGATGAATTTCTAATTTTTTTTTTCGATTTCTAATTTTTTTAAAATTATATAGGTTGAACGATTAAATTTATTTTTATTATATAATAAAATTTAATTAATATCTATATCTAAATATATGTAAAATAAATTTATAATAAAAAATTATTATCTTTTTATTTATATTTATATAATAAATCAATCAATAAATATATTGTATCAAGAGGCAAATTTTTTATACGAATACTTAATGTAATGAAAAATATTATGGAAAATATAAAAAAAGTATATCATAACATTTTTTCTAGCAAAAAAAGTTTTTTAAATTTTAGTTTACATTTTAATATATTTGGTATGAATTTAATATATATAAAAGATTTATTTTTAATTTAAAATATGTAAATTAAGTTTATGAGATATAGACAATGTATAGCAAAATCCAATCATGTTTAGGGATGGTGTGACCAAGGCTGGGTGCAATCCCTAACTGATTTTGATAGCTTAGATGTAGTTGGATCACTATTTCTCAAGTCAAAAGTTAAGCAAGCAATCATCTGAGCACTCACACAACTTAGCAAACAAAAAATAATTAAAATATAAAAATTAAAATGATTTAAAAATTGTATAATTAAAAAGACAAAAAAAATTGAGTGCAAAAAGTGTCAAAGCATTAGAGATACTTATGTTATGATTTGTGCTTTTATAATTAATGTATTAATGTATTGGATGCAACCCCTTTATTACGGTATAATATATGAATATACCGTATATGCGTAACTTCCATATATTTTTATATATGAAAGCTATATACAACTTCCATATATGTGCATATACGGACACTACGCATATACAACTTCTGTATATAGCTTCTGTATATGCACATATATGGAAGTTTTGCATATAAAGTAGATGCACATATAAAGAATCCACACATATGGAAGATGCACATATACATAATTTATGTGCAACTCCAGCCTCTGTATATGTGAAACTTTAGCCTCTGTATATGAGCAACCTTCGTATATGTGCAATTTTTGTATATGCACAATTTTTGTACATGCGCAAATTTTGTATATGTGCATATATGTTTGCGCAAATATGGAAGATATGCGCATATACAGAAGATGCACGCATATGGAATTTGTGCCTATACAAAGAGTGAAGATTTGCACAACTTCCATATGAAGTTGTATATGTGTAGCTTCTGTATATGAACATATATGGAAGTTGCGCATATACGGTAGATGCACATATACAGAAGCTAGGCATATACGTAAAATTTTCATATAAATAATTTATGCACAACTTTAGCCACTATATAAGTGCAACCTTCGTATATGTGAAGACTTTGTATATGCGCAATTGATTTGTATGAGATCTTGATGAAAATGTACTTGAGGATTTGTAAATTGCAAGTGTTACAAATGAGTTTTTGTGAGCTTTTATGTTAATTTTGAAACAGATAAAGCATGAAAATAAACTCTGAAATATGCAGAAACAATGGACAAATACACCATAAAACTAATCACAACATAGAAAATGATGAAGGAGTTCACCCCTCTTGGGCTACGTCTCTTTGTTCCAGGTTCCAATGGCTTAGCCCTCTTTAATTATGCTCAAAATGGTTATTACATACATTTACAGTGCTCAAATAGCTTCAAAACATGTTCCATCAGCTTCAACATACCCAAAAAAACATGTATAGCCTCTTTTTGCTCCAAAATTGGTCAAAAAAAGAAGAAGTTATGAGCCTCCTTAGTTTTGCTGCTAACCACACCACAAATTTCCCAAAATCAGGACTAATCCTAGTCGACATAACAATAAAAATGTAAGGGCACAACAATAACAATAGTGGGCTTCTATGGGGCACAATAATAACAATATGGGGACTACATGGGCACACCAATAACAATAAGGGGGCTATACTAACAATAACAATAAGGGGATGCACTAATATTATAGGGACCTAATAGTGGGCCATCAAGATCTCCCACTCAAGGACTTATTTTTGTTTTTGTTCAAGGACTGTCCTCGTACAGACAAGGCATCTCCATTCTGACTCTCCATATTTTTCCATTTCATCTCAACCGACAGCAAGGATGAGACTATTTCATCAAACTTCAAATTAGTTGTATTGCTACCTATTGTAACAACCAGACTATCCCATGAATCTAGTAGAGAATAAGAGAATAAAAAAAACTGATGCACTTATATTCGTCTGAAATTTTAATATCAACAAATAACATGTGGCTTACCATAGTATTAAAGACGTTCATATGCTCTGTCACCAAGTCTCCATCATTTATCCTTAGGTTTTTTAACTTTTTCCATAGGAACTTTTTGTTCATCGGAGACTTAGATTGGTACAAAGTCCCTAACTCATCCCACAAAGCCTTCGCTGTAGCTTCCCTTGTAGAAATTTATTAATACTGATAGTATTACCGGATTCTCATGATCTAACAAATTAATCTTATGTTAAACACATAATCCTTCCACTTAATTCTTTACGGAAATTAAATCGCCAATTGCAAACACATAAGAAGAAAATCAATCACACATAAACACAGTTGTTTAACATGAAATATTAAAGCTAAAAACCCCAACTATCATATATTATGTATATCAATGGATCATGTAATAATCTCATAAAAATCTTAGTACATCAAGCTCTCAGTACAATCAATAATCATTACACACTGCCATGGAGAAATTTTCATATCTATGCACCAATTTCTTGCCTCCTGACAACCTGCCTCCACTGTGCAATCCCTACTGAAGAAGACCACTGAATGAATTCGAATTGGCCTTGCCTTGACTGCGCAATCTTCATTGGTATCTCCAATGTGTGTTAGATGAATTGAATGCATTACTATAGTCACAACAGATAGTCCATCTCACCCTTTCACCTATCTCTCCATTGGGTCTCCATTGGAACTGACATGCAAGTAGCTAACTGTTGTATTTGTTCAGTTGCAAGTGAGTCTCTAGTTATAAATTAATTAAATAATTAATTCACTAAACTCTCACTAGTGTATCTTTAGTTAGAACTAGATACAACTAGCACAACTGAATAACAACTCCCATAACTACTTTTCTAACTCTGTCACAACTTTGCCACTTCAGTCCTAACTGAGTCCTCCATGCATGAGTCACCAACCACCCTAGGAATTGCGTAATTCCTTTAGCCTACTGATTTTCCAAATCTGTTCACTGAAATAAAGTGCTCCAAGAAAATAAGTTGATATTTATTGTCGGATTATTATTAAGGGCTAATAATAATCGACATGCATCTATTTTTAGATTGACGATCTATAAATAGACTTCGCCCAATATTCTAAAAATAGAATCTCATCTATTTTCCACATTTGACCAACCATCTACAAATAGCATCTTGCAACTTATAGAATATGCTCACCATGTCTAAAAATAGACATACACCTAAAAATAGCCTGTAGGCCCCACTTAGTGAAGGTGCTTAATTTTCACTAAGCTCATCATCTTGCTGAATCTCAACATCTCTTGTTACATTCAACAATACTAAATTTGAGATACACAATCATATTGTTCTCTTTGCCTTCTGATCCAACTTCAACTAGTATTTTGTTGACATTGTCATTGGTTTAATACCTCGATCTACTACTATCCACCGATCTTTATCCACTAGCAGATTCTCCATCTCGAGCTTCCACAACTCAAAACTCTAAACATTAAATTTCTCGATCTTTATCTTTCCACTGCTTGCCATATTCTTTCACCATAAGAATTGATCCCGAATATCTCCTATTGAACAGGGTCTACCACAGGCCCAAGAAAAACCCCTCAGCAACAAAGGCGTCCCCTTGAAGTTGAAACAACTCCGATACGAAATGTAGGTTTTAACTCTGTACAAAAATTACCTGCAAAAGAATTCTTAAAATAGAAAAATAAACAATGGAGAGAACATAAAACAATGTACACACATATTTTCTCTTGGATCCCAAAATTGGGACCACCAGATTGATTTTCATTATGTTCCTTTCAATGTTACAATACATATATATACATGTTGAAGCATTCATAAACTCCAACCCATTAATCCTCGATCAAAACATAACAATAGTTCCCTTGACTGGATCTACAAAATACCATGGTAAGAAAACCATTATGCCCAAAACCATGTGTAAAATCCATGCACAAAACCATAAGTAGGTCCGCTCACCTATTATAGAGTCCAAAAAAAATTTCCCGGACGCTGCCTTGAACTCCACATGTGACTAGTCGTGGAAAGAATATAACACACACCTTACAGTGAAAACTCATTTGTCCTCTAAATTTAACATGAATGATCTAAGTACTGCAAATTTCTTTTTGCGCATGGAAATTAAAAGAGATTAGGAAAGTAGGAAACTTTGTTAAATCAGAGGAAGTATGTTGAGACAATATTGCAGAGGTCTAATGTAGGGGTGAAAATCGATATAGAAGCCTATTATTGTAGATGTAAAGTTATCTGCAAATCAGTGTCCCAATACATAAGAAGAGGAATAGGACATGTGTCAAGTTCCATATGCTAGTGCAGTTATAAGCTATGTATTCAATGCGAACCAGGATAAGCCAATACATGCAGGTTGTAAATCTCTATTGGATGGTGAAATACCTCTTGGGTAGAGTAATAATGGACGACTATGAAGCAATAAGTGACATGCTCCAAAATTTGGATCATATCCATGGCCATTTGAAGCATAATGATTGGAAACTTGTCAAGATGGATCAACGACTAGCGCACAAATAACAACACTTTCGCATCCCACCAGTAATGTCACACCTCCTGGATACTGTAAGTCCAATCTCAATAATCGGCTTTGACTTTGAGCCAATACCTTCATTTTTTAATAACTTTTATATATGATTTTTTTTCTTATTTTTGTATATGTAATCGAAGTATAAACTTGTTTTATTCCAACTATATTATGATGTATGTGTCTAATTTGACTCTCCACATAGTCCAATTTTATGTGTGATCCCCTCTATGTGAGAAATCCTTTTGATGTAAATTTTACTTTTCAATAATAAAATCCACTTTATTAAAAAAACAAAATAATACACTAGCAAATTTATATTAATTATGGATTAACACAATTATAATTAAAATTAGTGAGTTAACACAATCATATAATTAGAAGTGATTAAACTAACAATACAATGATGCTCATTATACCGTTTAAAGTAATAACACCGATAGCGCCAATAGACGTATGGACCTTCCTACTCCGGGGATTTTCCAAGCGGAGGACGAAAAGTCCGGTTCAAAGATCCGGCTTCTTGTCTTCTTTCACATCCTCCTACTCGGTGCCCCCACCAGGTTTTTCGTTGGGATTCGGTGACTAAAGGTCCAGTTATAAAATTCTAAAAACGACACTTGGAAAATAGTAAAAACTTAGATGCGATGTGACTTTTGTTAAAATCTGGTAGAAATTTTGGAAAATCAAAATTATAGTGGTCAAACTTTAATATTAAAATATTTAATATTATGAAAGATTTTTTATGATTAAATTTCCACCAATTCTTATAATCAAAAATTTTGAAAAAAACCCTAATTCGAAGCCTTAAAAAAATAAATTGGGACATCGTCGGCCGTTATAAAATCCGCGTACGGGCCTTTCTCCACGCCCACTAGGGTTTGCTCTACCGGGTTTTCCGATTTGGCTTTCCAACCTCTAATTTGGTTCAAAAATCTGTGGTGTCTGCAACCTGGAAATTTTGGTTCTTCCTCAATTAACTGCGCAAGCCCCATATGCCAAACAAATCTCTGATTTTGAAAGACATTTTCTTATGGATTCAATATTCTTGGCGCCGGCACGACGCAGACGATTTCCACTTTTATAAAAACTGGACGATTTCCTTGGTCTCAGCTATTCTCTGCAAATGATCAGCTATTCCTTGGGTAATTTTTATTTGCCCAAAATTCAAGAACTAGTTCATGGCTAAATTCAAATTAGTAATACATATTGCAAGAAGACTAATGGCGTAGCCTGAACATTCTGAACATTTAGCCTTTTTATATTCTAAATTTTTGGATTTGATTTAAATTTTATTTTAAAATTATTGTAAAGAGCATATTAATATCAATTATCTATTATATAGATGATGTTTTAGTTGTTGTATTTTGGATATAATTCATTGAAATATTATAGGAATCCATATATTCTTGATGTTTTAGTTTGCGAAATATATAATTAAGAATCCATATATATATATATATATATATATTGATGTTTTAGTTTATAAAATATATTAGAAATAGAAAAAATATATATGGAAAAGTAAATATGAAATATTATATAGCAAATTTGATAATTGATTTACTCTGTTTTTATTTTGTTTGTGAATAAAAATAATTTAATTTTCAATAAATACAGTGAATGAAGAAGTAATAAGTTAATATTAATTTATATTATATTTAATATTTTCTATAAAATAGAAAACTTATTAGAAAAAAACACAATAAAAAAACACACTTGTTAAAAAATTAAGGCCATAACTATAATAAAGAGATTATTTTTCAATCACATTCACCTCGAAGATATTATTTTATACCATTAAATTTTATGCCTCTGAAATAGGTTTGTTTGCTTGGTTTTAAACCGTGTTGTGTTAGTGTGAAAAATAATCAAATATTCGTATTTATAATTAAATTTACTTTTTTTCACAAGATACAAAATATTACTTATAAAAATGAGATGATCCAGGATCTTGAACTAGCATCAAGAACCTGCAATCGAGATAAGCTCAGCGGAATTGCAATTGCTAGTCTATGTTTGCATCTTTTGATTTATTGTTTGTGAGTAGAAAGCATAAACACAGAATCAATGGCGTCCAGCGCAGAGAGTGGGAGGGTTAATGTGATGATGCTGCCGTCTCTGGGTCAGGGTCATCTCATCCCCTTCATGCACCTCGCTATGAAATTGGCGGCCAAGGGCCTTACCCTTACCTTCGTTGTCACTTTTCATCACATGCCTTCTCTTGAAAGCAAGGTGAAGGCTGCAAGAGAGAGAGGGCTGGACATCCACTTGGTGGAAATGGAGATCCCCACAGACGACCAGCTGGCCCTCGGCATGGTTACTAGCAACAGCGTACAGTGGCATAAACTGCCCCCTCTACACGCCGCAAACGAGAGTTTGCAGGGTCCTTTCCATCGCTTCCTCCAGCGATTTCTGAGAGGAGAAATAAGCGGTACCAGTTCCCTCACCCCACCGCTCTGCCTTATCGCTGATTTCCTCCTCGGCTGGGCGTCTGCCGTAGCCCAAAAATTCGACATTCCGAGAGTGTGCTTCGACACGTGTGGCATGTTCTCAGAGTCAGTCCACCAGATCGTGTGGGAGGTTCTCCCTCGTAATCTGCCGCGTACCGCTTCCGGTCGATATGTTGTCCCGGGGCTTCCCAAGGAACTTCGTCTCACCCGCCTCCAGATGCTGCCGGAGCTGCCCGACGCGACGGCGGAGAGCGCGAGGTGTCCGTTCTGGAAGCGAAAGAGACAAGGCAACAAACAGAGCTGGAGAACCATCGCCAATACCTTTTACGAGCTGGAGGCAGAGTTTGTGGAGCATTTTCAGAAGGTTAACGGCACTCTCAGGACAATTGGTCCCCTGCTCCCTCCCGACGCGTTTGAGGACCGGCCCTGCAGGATTGACCCAGCGCTCCAGACCGGGTTCAATATGGAGGAGGAGATGTGCTTGGAGTGGCTTGATGCGCAGCCGGAGGCGTCGGTGCTTTACATTTCTTTTGGCAGCGAGAATTCCATATCGATCGCTCAGATAGAGGAGCTGGCGATGGGTTTGGAGGCGAGCGGGGTGAAGTTCTTGTTGTTAGAATTTTAATAACCAAATAAAAATTCTTTAATGCGGAAAATAAAACTAGAATATCAAACTGTAATACCCAGTAATGTAAACTGAATATCAATTCTACGAAAAATTAAAATTTCCCAGAAAAAACATAAATACCTCCAGCCATTGGTGTTGAAATATTTCTTAGGTCTATTTTGTATGCAAAATTTTGGCTACTTCACTGTTTGAAAATCTTTAGCCATGATCGCGTGGCCTCTCTACGCCGAGCAGCACTTCAACTCTAAGTTTGTGGTAGATGAGATCCAGATAGCACTGGAGGCGCCCCAGAGAATCGAACAGAACTGGCTGGTCGCGAGAGATGATGTGGAACGAATCGTTAGAGTGTTAATGGCGGAAGAAGAGGGCAACAAATTAAGAAAAAAGGTAACACAATTGAAGGCGGCTGCGAAAGAGGCGATGGCGGAAGGAGGATCCTCGCACGAGAATTTCGAACTCTTCGTATCGGAAATAATGTCTCTGCGCCGACCGGGAGGGTTCGAAGAAATGTAATATCTAAAAATATAGATCTGTGTGGTGGAACTTTGAGAGTTGCTTCAACTGATTATCTAAATATAGATCTTTGTGGTCGAGCTTTGAGAGTTGCTTCAACTGGTCATGTCTCATCATTAAAATAATTTTAGTTAAGTCAAGAAATAAATCTCCCTGATACAATATTCTATGGACTTCGTAATTATTATTTTTTTTAAATGTGGTTTTGGAAATTCCGATATCCATATTCTTGGCCACGTGAACAACCTACAAGTGACACGTATTGGGTTACACTACGGAACGTTTATATTTTCAAATTTTTAATTCTAAAATAATTATTATATAATTTTTAAATAATATAATTCTTTATAGTTAAATATTTTTTTATTTAGATTAAATTTGAAATACATTGCTCTGCCACGTAAATCTCTCATTCTTATTAATCGTTCAGCGACTTCCGGATTTAAAATTTTAAATTTCTTAGGTGGAACAATCTAGAGTGGACACGTATTGGGTTACACTACAGTTATGGATCAAAGCATTATTGTTTCTTCTTCGAATATTTGTGGGAGCCGAATTTTTTTTATTTTTAAATTTTAACTTTTCAAAAATAATTGTTTATATTTTTTAAATGATAATAAATTATTTTGAAATTATATATTTATATAACTCCCGGAGGAATCCACTAGCTTGCTTGAAACTTCCGGATTTAAAATTTTAATATTCTTAGGTGGAACAATCCAGAGATGACACGTTTCGGGTTACACTACAGATATGGATCAAAGCATTATTGTTTCTTCTTCGAATATTTGTGGGAGCCTTTTTTCTTTTTTTTTTCCTAAAAAATAATTGTTTATATTTTTTAAATGATATTATATTATTTTGAGATTATATATATATATATTAAGAGGAATCCAATAGACATATAATTCTTAAGAAACTTCTGTTTTATTAATAAACCTCTTACGGTTATGGTCTGTTTTCCTTTTCATAAATTATTAATAAGCCTCTGAGGGTTATCGTCTGTTTTTCTTTTCATAAATTGGAAAAAAATTAAATTTTTAAATTTTGAATTTCACGTTACTTTAAAACTGAACCTCAAACATTCTCTATATATATTTCTCTATAATAATATATTTTTATTTAAATTAAATTTGAATTACATCCCTCAGCTATGGTAATCGCTCATCCTCATCAATTGTTCAGGCAGGTAGGGAAAGTTTCTGCTCACAGCCACGTTGTGCCCCCACTGGGACCATGTCTGCAGTTGGGTGGCATGCCAATTTCGCCA